>JAADXR010000630.1:0-15207 GCA_023337935.1 Elongisporangium anandrum
CACCACCGGCTTGTTCTTGGCTGCAGTCGCGTTCAATTGCGTCTCCGCGTAGCTCTTGGGTAAGCGGAACATCGTGAGAACGTATCGATCTGAGGTCGTCACCGTGTGCGTCTCAATGGCGTAACCTCGCTTGGCCACGATCTGTGGTACGTTGAGGTAGGCATCGGAGTCAAAACCCACAGCATCATCTTCTGCCAGTACCATGAGCGCCGATTGAATCAGGAGCACGGCACTGATGCAAATGAGAAGCTGCTTCATGGACATGATCGCCGTGCTGGTTGTTGTACGAGATCACTTGAGCGGAAGCTGCCTGATTGAATAGTGTTTTGACGCCTTCTTATTTTTGTTTGAGTACGGCTCAGAGAGTGCTTTCCGTGGATTGCATTGCTACGTGTACACCTTGACCAGCTCCAGCCAAGCAGCAGTGCAAGAGGCGTTCACATTACCAATGAACTTATCAATTTTTCCGTTGCGACAGAAACGGACTCATCAACTGGATGTGCAGATTTTTGAATCCGAATGCGTCAAATGCTTGGACACGAGTCTTCGACATCTTTTCGTGGGTCTGAAAACGCGAAGCAAGCATTTGTCTCTGTCAGATGGATCCACGTTAGCCACAACATTCATCATCTCTCTGGGATCTCGTACCACATTCCCATTGAGCAGAGCAGGAAGATCTGGTGCTGGTCGGCACTAGGAACTTCCATTGAGGTCCATGAGCCAGGCAAATTCATGGCCCATTTCGTCATTTCAGACTAGTATATATGTTATCCTGCGGGGCATTATCAGCTTCTGCACGCGATCTCTTTACTGGAACTGATGCACAATATTTTCATATCACATCAAACAAAGATCAAACTACGCTTCATTTTCAAAATTCTTCACGCCACACTACAAAGTGGAAGATCCTGAGCTGTGGTGGCAGCCATGCACTACCCCAAAGACCAGACTCAGTAGCCCTTCCCATCGTACTTACCCATAAGCGTGATGAGTGGCTTGTACACGGTCTCGCCAATGTTGTACGCCCACGTGAAGTCCAAATGGTTGATGTCGTACTGGTTGTCCGAGATGATCGTGCCCGATGGTAGACCTGCACGCAGCTTGTTGATATCCGCCGGTGCAGCCAGCCAGTCGTCTTTGCCCGTGACAAACGCCGTGCGCGGGTACTTCATGGCGCTCAAATCGTAGCTGGGCGGAGCGAAGGCGCCGTAGACGGCTTTGTTCTTGCAAATCAAGGATGGGCAGAGTGCAATCGGCAGGACCTTGAGGCACGAGCATCCGTAGTCGTAGCGACGGAAGTAGCCATCACGGATCCCCTGCGCGTAGTGAGCCATGTTCTTCGTAGCCGTACCGGATGGGTATTGCGTGATGTACACGTGCACGCGGGAGGCGTTGATGTTGTCGGACGGACCAGTGAGAACGTTGAGGAAATTGCCACAGGCCACGTCTGCAAATGCGCACGCATACTTGCCAATGACGGTCGTGAGAATGCCGAGATTGGCAAGGAAGTCCTTCACACCGAGCACTTGGAACCACGTATCAATGTACGTCTTGGCCAGCAACACAAAGACGGGCGAGATGGCATTGCCAGTCCAGCCCACGGGCGCGAGTGCGCCAAAGAACGAGACCTTCTTGGCAATCTCTTGGTTCTTGGAAAAGCCCACAAACGCCTGCGTCGTGCCCTCCGAGTGACCGATGTAGGCCAACGTGGACTTGCCCGAGGCGTCCAGGGCGTGGTTGATCATCGCTGGCAGATCGTAGTAGCCCATTTGCTCCCAAGTAAAGTCCCAGAACTCATCATCGTCCTCTGAGTAGTCCAAATGGGTACGTGACCACGTCGTTCCACGGTTGTTGCCAAGCCAGACATCGTAGCCAGAGTCCGCCAATAGGAAGGCCAGGCTCTGCGTGCGGTAGTTGAGCACCCACGTGTAGCTGGAATCCAGCAAGCCATGCTGCAGAAGAACAACTGGTTTGTTCTTGGCCGCAGTCGCGTTCAATTGCGTCTCTGCGTAGCTCTTGGGCAGGCGGAACATCGTCAACACATATCGATCGGATGTCGTCACCGTGTGCGTCTCGATGGCGTATCCTCGTCTGGCCACGATCTGCGGTACGTTGAGGTTGGCATCGGCGTCAAGAGCTGCAGCTTCTTCTTCTGCTAGCGCTGGGAGAGTCAAGTGCACGAGGAAGAGGGCACTGATGCAGATGAGAAGCCGCTTCAAGGAGATCGCCATAACGGTTGTGATGCGGGGCTCACTTGAGCGGAAGACGGCTAATTGAATAGTGTTTGATCCACTTGTTCGGCACCATTCGAGTCGTCTGATTCACAACGCGCTTTTTCTGGATTTGCTCTCTCTCTCTCTCTGGTCTGTGTACAAGGTGAGTGTCTTGAAGCTGGCAAGAGTGGTGGTGTCGAGTTTACGAGGCCTACTGTCACCCAAGCAAAGCGTAACCCAATGCGGCAGCATATGGCATCAGCAAATACCCATTTCCTACTCGCTTCACTGCGATTGGGAACGATGAACATCGGGCAGGATGTTCAAACTGGTGACATGGTTGCAGCTACAGTACTTGGGTGCCAACAGACGCAAATCCTCAATGAACCAGCTTTAATCTCTGACCCGCTCTCTGCTAAATGGACATCAATGTTTGCGTTCCAGCTTCCAGCAACTATCATCTTGTCCTTCCTTCGTCCATCTGCGCATTTATCTGGTGCGAGTACCACCCTATCGATGCATCACTTCAGGCAAGCCCCAGAAATCCGGTGCCGAAGCTTCTGCGGCGGGCAGCAAGAGTGGGACCAATGGGTTAAAAAGCCGCTGAGTTCGACGTGTCACGCCCACATGTTGAAGCAATTCCACGAGCTTCCATCTCGAGCAATTGCTCTGCTGCACTTGCCTCCCACTCTATCTCACCAATGGATACAGAAGCCTCTTTTTCAAACGCAATTCATTATCACACAAACATGCCACAACTTTAGCAATCCCTACCGGCAGTGCTTACGGGAAGCGCGAAGCTAATATCCTGTGCCTTCGTACTTGGCCATGAGCGTCATCAGCGGCTTGTAGATCAGGTCGGTGACATTGTACGACCACGTAAAGTCCAAGTGGTTCACATCGTACTCCACGTCCGAGATGACGACACCGGAGGGCAAGCCATTGCGCAGCTTGTTGATGTCTGCCGGTTGGGCCAGCCAATCGTCCTTGCCCGTCAAAAACGCCGTGCGAGGGTACTTCATGGCGCTCAAATCGTAGGCAGGAGGGACAAATGCGCCGTAGACGGCCTTGTTCTTGCAAATCGAAGACAAACAGAGCGAGATCGGCAGCAGCGTCGAGCACGAACAGCCGTAGTCGTAGCGTCGGAAGTAGCCATCGCGAATTCCTTGAGCGTAATGGCCCATGTTCTTCACGGAGGTGCCCGACGGGTACTGCGTGATGTACACGTGCACACGAGAGGCGTTGATGTTGTCGGACGGACCAGTGAGAACGTTGAGGAAGTTACTGCAGGCCACATCACCAAACGCGCACGCGTATTTGCCAATGACCGACGTGATGATGCCCAGATCCGTCAGAAACTCGTAGATGCCGAGTGCCTTGAACACTTCGTCGATGTAAGTTTTGGCCAAGAGACTGAACACGGGCGAGATCGAGTTGCCCGTCCAGCCCACGGGGGCCAATGCACCGAAGAACGAGACCTTCTTGGCGATAGCCGTGTTGTTGGAAAAACCCACAAACGCCTGCGTCGTGCCCTCCGAGTGGCCAATGTAGCTCAGCGTCGGTCGGCCCGTGGTGTTCAGGATGTACGTGATCATGGCCGGCATGTCATAGTTGCCCATGTCGTCCCACGAGAAGTCCCAGAACTCTTCATCGTCCTCTGTGTAATCCAGATGCGTACGCGACCAGGTCGTGCCACGGTTGTTACCGAGCCAGACGTCGTAGCCAGCGTCAGCCAGCAAGAAAGCGAGGCTCTGCGTGCGGTAGTTGAGCACCCAAGTGTAGCTGGAATCCAGCAGACCATGCTGGAGTAGTACTGTAGGCTTGTTCTTGGCGGCCGTGGCACTCGTTTGCGTCTCCGTGTAACTCTTGGGCAGGCGGAACATCGTGAGCACGTATCGGTCGGCCGTGGTCACATTGTGGGTCTCGATTGCATAGCCTCGCTTGGCCACAATCTGCAGGACGTTGAGGTTGGCGTCTGAATCGATGGTCGTGGCTTCTTCTTCAGCCTGAACGGCTTGACTCAGAAGACAGAGCGCGAGCAGAGTCACGAGGAACATACGAATGTGCGACTTGATCATGGTTGCTGATGGAACTGTTGCTCAAGACGCGTCAAATCCGATTGTGAATTCGCTTCCGCACCAGAAAACGAAGAAGCCCGTGATGCTGCGTCTCCAGAGAAGAAGGACGAACGCATCTGCGAAGAAAGAAATAGAGAGAGCTATCTTCGTTAATAAACTTCATGCGCCCATTTTCCATTCCTTCGGGATCCTTTTCACGCTCCTTGATGCATTGCCATTTGTTTTGGGCGCGTGAATCCGGAGGAAGATGAACATGGAGAGGTCATAGTTGCACTGATGCTGTGAACTTGAAGTTGAAAAGTTGAATTGAACATCCGCAACTGCCAAACCCTACAGTACACACCATCCCACTGAAATATCACTCACCGCCATCAGGTCACGCAGGAATCTGTCACGTCTTGCGATCCATAATCTTGAGCTTGGTTCCACCAATTGTACGTTTAGCATAATCAAGAAGCAGCACGTCTTGAACCACGGGAGAACGAGGGAATCGACTACCACTCCAGAGAGAGTTGTCCCAATCGAATTCCGGCGCAGCCGCTCGATATCGATGGCCACACCCTCATCCTCCAAAAAGCTGGTCGAACGAGATTCTTGCAAAGCACGCGATCTAAAGAGTGGTTGCGCAGGAAACGCTGCCATCATAACCAAGTCGCTTGATCGCGTCGCTTCGATTGATGATTGTCACTTGAAAGCATCACCAATCGCTGTGGCCGTAATCAGCCATTGCTGCATCTTCAAGAGCAGCTGCTTCATTGCCCCACAATAGCTAATAATCCAAAAGAGAACTCGCTATTTGACACTAGAGTAGGTGGAAAAACGAGCAAACCAAAAGATTTCTGGGTTTGCCGCGTCACACAGCGTCTTTGAAGCTGCGCTGGAAGATGGGATTCATAGCGTGTTCAGTCCAGAGTCCGCGTTGAAGTTGGCGTCGCTTTGAGTCGATTCTGATAGAATTTTTGGCTGCAGTGGGAGTGTGTTGACAGAGTTCCCGTCCACCAATCTATCAGCACATCTTGAACTTTGAAGCACTTCGAGGTAACTTCTGGTTGAAAGAAGCAGCTCCGAATTCATCCGTTGAAGGTGCGGTTGTGATTATAAAAGCCAACTACCACCAAATAAAGCTCCTCGATTGATACTTGGCACTGGAAACTTTCATGTTTGGCGCCAGAATCGATCAAAAAATCATGAAATCCAGAAAATTGATAGCAGAAAAGCGTTGGTTCAGTGGCAATCATTGTCGAGTGTGTGGTCCATCTCAGCAGCACTGCGCTCTCCTGCCAATCATTGCAGGTAGGACACAATCTTGGAAGCACAAACGCCAGGCTTCAAAAGCGCCGACATCCGCGTCATTCTGGAGCTTGTAAAAAAGAATGAAGCAGTCGGACTGGCGTTTGACTGCGTAATAGATAATCGGCTTGATTCCTTGTTCAAGATCACGCTTGCAACCGACGGCGTCACTTAGCAGTGTTGAAGCGCATCGCAAGATGATGGACCACTCGCTTCGATCCTCCATGGAAGCTCAGTGCTCTTGGATAACATCGCAGCTCACTCGCTTACACCGTCGATGGGATAGAATGCCAGACCTGAAGCCGTTTTCGTTTCGCACTTGGATACTCAACATAGCGCTCCACCGTGGCTGATAAGAAGAGTACACGCGATGGCTCTTCACTCGTTCTGTCAAAGCCAATCCATTTCGTCAGCAGAAAGCATGCTCAACTGACCTGACCCAACTGGCGTCGCTCTGATCGGCCACCAGAGTACGAGCGCCATCTCTGCGACCGACCCTGCAGCGAATAGAGGTAGAGGGGCGTCCCATGCGGCCATGAGTGCCATGCCTGCTCGTAGCGCATGGAGACAGAGAGCTCAAGTGCAACTTTGTCCCTTGAACGGAAAGATACGATAAAGGGTGTACTAATAGAGAGGCTACGGTAACACGACTTTCATTTTGGGGAGAGTCCAGTTTCAAGGAAGACAAGACACCATGGCCGGTGCGCTCTCCTCTCTCTCCTCTGCCTCCTCGTGACGTCCAATGCCTCTGACGCGAGCGTCTCTCTCCCCTCTCTCTTCTCCCTTGTGTGTGTGCAGATCAAGTGAGAGCGTCGCATTTGCTCATCAAGCACAGCGGATCCCGTCGTCCGGGTGCGCAAAGCTGCAGTCGAGGGAAGACGCTTTTGCTTGTCATGCTGATGTGGCTTTGTGTATGCTAGCCTCCCGTCTGAGCAACAACATCACGCGCTCCAAGGACGAAGCGCTCCAGATCCTTCTGAGTGCGTTCCTCTTCTCTTTTCCCTGGTATTTAGCCTTCGCTCACTGTTAAATCTCCTGCCTCTAGGCCTGCACGACATGATTGTGCGTGGAGATGCCACCTTCGCCGACCTCGCTGTGCAGTACAGCGACTGCAGCAGGTAATCCTCAATTGCTCTCTCGCTTGTTACTGTGCTGCATCCCATACTAAGTATCGGTTCTTGCAGCGGCACTCGCGGCGGAGACCTCGGTCCGTTTGGTCGCGGCATGATGCAGAAGCCTTTTGAAGATGCCACGTAAGCCTTGCTGTCTCCCCTCCCACAATCTTTCTAGTGCTAATCTCCGTCTGTGTGCTGGCTTTTGTAGCTTTGGCCTCAAGGTTGGCGAGCTGAGCGGCGTCGTGGACACGGACAGCGGTGTGCACATCATTCTCCGCACGGCTTAAGCGCCAAGAGAAGACAAGAGAATCGTGTGTCAATGGCAAACTCCTGGTGTATTAGCGAGCTCGTGCAAGAAGGCAGACTTGAAAGAAAGCTTTGGATTTTTTTGGCTTTGTTTTGATTTTTTGTCCGGTGCCTACGCTTTTGCATCTACCAGCACTCGCAATAACATACAAGTTGTCGCTCTCTAGGAAACGCAGAGATGGATTAATTGCTCACGAATCGCTTGGGTTCTCAAAGTCGCCGAGAGCGGGAGGGGGAGGTGATACTGGCCTAGTTACTGCCAGCAGTGCTGCCGCGGCGGAAGCTGAACGACTTCATTGACAGACGCGACGAGGCACGAGGAGACACGCTCACAGTCGACGCGCTGGACGACGCAATGCTATCACGGGACGATGCCGACTTGACACGACGCTTATAAACGCAGGTGTCCTGGTCCACACGGATACCCCACTGCAGGTATTCGGCGTTCGTGGCGGCCTCCAGGAACTGGTTGAGCTTGGCGACACGTTCCTGAATGATCTTCTCCGAGAAGTTGCCGAAAAGCTGCTTGTTCGGCAGCTCCGGGATCTCCTTGCGCTTGTAGCCATTCTTGGTCTGCAGGGTCGCAGCAAGGTTGCGGAATGTGCTGTAACGGTGCCACACGAAAAGCGTACCACGCGTGTTGGTTTCGATCTGAAGCTTGTACTCGACGAACTGACGTCCTTCTCGGTAGGTAATACGGCTGTCCACGACCTTGGCCGAAATAAGAGAGACCTCTTGTGATCGGACCAGCTTGGTCTGCAGCTGAAGCACTTGCTGCTTCAGGCGCTCGTTCTCACGGAGCAGCTCAGCATCGGCGTACTCCGCGACGTTCGACGACAGAGTAGCACGCAGACGATCATTCTGCGACACGAGTTCACGGTTCAACTCCAAAGCGCTTTCAGCGGCCTGCTTGGCATCGCGAGCGGCTGATTCAGCTTCGGCGACCTTCGACGCGGCTTCAGTCAGAGCACGAAGCGTACGAGGCGAAACAGGGCCTAGAAATAATCAAGGTGATTTCGTCAGCAAGACTGAAATTGGGTCAGATAATCAGAAAGATGCATGACATACCTCGGTCTTCCTTTTCACTGTCGCTCCAGTCGTCATCTTCCACAGGCTCCTACGTCATATTCCCCTTAGTAAATGGACCAAGGTACAACGCAACAATACAAACAGGGTTCTTACCGGCTGGGGGTCGATGAAGTTATCCATATCTTCCAGCTCCGCTTGGTGCTGGCGTTCGAGGGCGAGTTCACGTTCGTGTTCACGCTCACGTTCCAATTCAAGCTGGCGCTGACGAGCACGCTCGCGTGCAACTTCCTCAACAAGCTTAGCAAACAGCAGTCGCTGGTGACGACCACGCTGCATCGACTGAAGCTTCACCACGATTGAGTGGAACTTGACGTAGCGCTTACGTGCAAATCCGCATCGGAGAATCGATTGGATCTTGATCGCAGCCTTACGCGATCGCACGAATCTCGCGCGGTAAATATGTCCGCGAATGCTCTTCTGGATCAAGATGGCATGGTTTTTCAGGATCGCGTTGCGGCGATCTTCCAGCTGCTGAAGCAGACCAGAGCTGAAGTACACCTTGGTCTTGCCGACGGCAAATTTGTTGTTCTTTGTGTTTGAGCCCATCTCTGGGATCAGCTCCTTCAATAAGCCGACAACCATCTCGCCAGGAGGCGAGTCACGCAGTGAAGACGGGCAAATAATCTGGAATCGACTCTGGAACTCGGTCAAAGGCAGGCGGTTGGGGAATGCAGCACGACTGATACGAATGGCGGCAATCACACCAGCGCAACGCAATTGCTCAACGATCATTTGACGGTCAAATTCCTCAGCGCTCTTGTTGGCGTTGGGCTTGATGCAGCGCACGTATTGCGACGAAGTCTTGTTAATGGTCTCCATCAGCTCAGTAAGCTGTCTGCGGAATCCACCAGCGATGGTGTTACCGACCAGGTAACCAGCTTGTCGACCCGCCTTGGCGCGGCCCTTGGGCGCAGCCTTGGCCTTGGTCGCCTGGGCAATCGGGAGAATGGGGCCGAAAATGCCAGCAATGACCTTGCTCTTGCTTCCGCAAAGAAGACGCGCCATATCCGTGGGGAGGGTGTCCTTGTTCTTTTCCAGGAAGCCCGTGCCGTTGTACGTGACATCGCCGGCGTAGTGGCGGATCATGAACAGCATCGGGTTGATCTTGTTCTTTTCGACGTTCGGGTGCTCACTGAACGCGTCCAGGACCTTGCTCACAAAGGTGGTGTCGCTAGCTTGAGGACGAAGCACTTCTTCGTTCAGCAGGCTCACAATGCCCATGCGGCCTTCGATCAGATCCAAAATCGGCTGGTTGTCTTCGAACGTCACAAGCGTCAGAGGAATATCTTCCTCAACGTATTCCTGCTGCACGACCTTGAACACGTCGCTGTTAAACTTCTGCTGTAGCTTCTCGTTGGCGTAGTTGATGCAGAGCTGTTCAAAGCCGTTGGACTCGAACGATTCAAAGCCGAAAATATCAAGCAGACCAATGTGGCTCTCCACGTTGCGGGTCGAGCAGATAGCCTTGTTAATGCGGTGGACAAGCCAGTCGAAAAGGTGGGCGTACATTCCCTTGGAGAGAGCGTCACGCAGATCAGTCGCCTGCTCGCTGTTCAGCGGGATCGTGTATGACTCGGTACCGGCCGTGATTGATCGCTCCAGAAGCGTGTTGCGCAGCGAATCGTAGCCAGTCTGCAGCAAATGAGCCACGTTGCCGGCAATGTCTTCGTTGTCAACGAGGGCCTTGTCATCCGAGCCCTGCTCGAAGTTGACTTCGCCCAGGTTCAGGATCGCAGCGATGATCTCAAAGATGCCGTGTTGTTCGTCCTTGGTGATGCCGATAATGTCCATGGCTTCCTGCGTCTCCGACAGGCACTGCACGTCGTCCACGCCCGTGAGCTCGGTGTCCGCACCCACGTGCACGTACTTGTAGTCCCTGACGTCTCCTTGCAGTCGCAGCTCGACCTTGCGATCATCCGAGAGCTTGAAGATCTGGTAGAAGATGTGGTAGTTGCGCTCGCCCTCCGACTGGCCCACCACGCGGCTCTTCTCGAGCAGGTAGGTCTCACAACGAGCGCCCACGAGCGAGCCCATGGTGTCGAACTGCAGCTGCGCGAACTTGCCGAAGCGACTACTGTTGTCATTGCGCTTGGTCTTGGCGTTACCGAAGGACTCGAGCAGCGGGTTCGACTTGAGCACCTGGTCAATGACCAGCGTGCCGCGTTCGCCACCGCCCGAGATCGAGGCCAAGTGGTTCATCATGATCTTGACCGTCTCCGTCTTACCGGCGCCGGATTCGCCGCTCACGAGAATGGACTGGTCCATGCGCGTGCGCTTGATGTCCATGTACGACTGCGCCGACAGCGCGAACGGATGCGGCGGCAGCGAGTCCCGCGGAGACTCGAGGTATTGGTGGTACAGGTGCTGCGTTACAGAGAGCAAGGCATGAGCATGAGCGCCCTTTACAGCTAGAGGAGTGGCAAGATGGCTTCCTTACCGTGCCGTAGAGGTCCAGCCACTGGTACGGGTTCACGGCGATACAGATCTGGCCCGTGTACGTGTACGGCATCTTGTTGGCGAAACGGATCTGCAGGTTCTTGAGCACAGCCGGCTCGTGTAGGTGGTTCAGCGTCGTCATGTCATCGGCGCCATCGGCTGTGAATGTGTTACAAATCGGCATGGCCTGGTCCGAGACTTCGCCTGCAGGAAAGGACCCACAAGAGGAGAGGAGGGGGAGGAACACGAGGGGAGAAGACGTGAGTATCGCCTTCGTTCTTTCCTTCGAAGGCTCATTTGGTTACGTACCGGCCTGGCGCGCAATCTCGGCAATGTTCACGAGCTTGACGAGTCCGTCGTCCTTGTGGTACTCGCCGTCGTTGGACTCGAGACGGACCTCGGCCTGCACGCCGTCGTCCAGGCGGCGCAGCACCACGGCGCGCTTCCAGACCTGGTCGTCGTGCGGCACCCAGACCATGGCGCCGCCATCGAGCATGCTGCTGTCCTCCGCCATGGCGTCTCCTGCTGCGAACCTACTCGAGGAGCGAAATGCGCTTTTCCTCCCAACAGCCAACGAGCAGGCGTTTCCAAGGTGCCCCCGCCGGCGTACGCCCCCCCCCCCTCCGCTGACTCTCCCCCTCCTCGCCTCTCTTTCTCTTCCCCGTTTCCACGTTGCACCGGTTACTGCCCTACCCCCTACCGTGTGAAAGCAATACAATTTAGACTGGGCAAAAGTATGCCGCGAGGTTATCGACCGGTTACGCACGTGTGTGTTAGACCCCAGCTGGGGATTTATCCCACAACCCTTACCTCGCATTTCGCATAAGAGCTCCTGAGGTGTGCTCCAGTTTGTATGGAATGAAAGAGGTACGCTTGGTGGTACATCTCAATGCAACGAACCTGTCAGAACCGATGAATGAGATCGGCAGGAAAGGGGCAAATCATCAGTCTGTGGCTCAGTTCTCTACAGTACAGTGAGTGCTGGCAGGATAAACTCCCGCACACACGTGTCCGCTTGACAAGACATGAATGGGTGAGTGAGGCTGATGAGATGTGATGGGCGCAGTGGATGGATCAAGAAGGTGTACGGTACTGCACACATGCCGACCCGGGTTCATCCCACGTGTCCTTCATCGTCGTACTCTAATTGCCCGCTGGACTGACTTCCTTCCTCCGCTGCGTCAAAGGCTTCGCCCCCTTTTCCTTGGCTTCTTTTTCTCGCCGTCCGCTCCGCTTCTCTCGGCGGCCGGCTGGCGTGATGACCGCTTGTGAATTTTTGGTCGGAATCAGGTTTCGGACCCACTTTTGGTTTTTGGCGACTTTCAAAGAAGCCAGAAGGCAGAGGAAGCTGACGTGGGATAGGGCTTTGGTAGCCATATGGGCCACAGCGAGCGAAATGCAACGTGACGATTCCTCACCTCGTTGGCACTAAGTGCGCATTTCACATGGCGTCGATTTGGCTACGTACTTACTGGGGCGTGTCTTTTTTGCGACATACGTCACTCGCTATGACCAAAGGCCATGAACAACCTGCTCGAGCCAGATGGCACCCAGCAGATCGGTAGATCGCTACATGCGCATGTTCACTTGCGTTGTCTGACGCTTACGATATGTAAATCAAGTGTCGTTCAGTCGCTGCTTCTTTATATTCATCAGTGGTTTCACACAGAAAAGGATTTCTGGTGCACGGAAAAATATGGCCCGTGGAAGGTAGCCGCGTGGCGCACAGTCTCCGCTTGCATACTCGCGGGGCCACTGACAAACACGCCAACGCGTGCACACATACCATAGTTCTCCATGATCTCCGATTGAATCGTGCGCATCGATGCAAAGAGATCCGGACGAGAGTTGGTTAGTCGAAAGTTACGCGACAGCAGGGACGAAGCCGGTGCCGGTTGTCCACGTGGTGTTTGCGGAGCCAACGGGCTGGAGAAATCCGTATCCAGTTCGTTCTTGACCGAGGAATTGACGGGCGCCTCGATGGGGTCGTCCAGCTGAGCCAGTCGGCGACGCGAACGGCGCACTATCGCCAGGGCGCCACAGCCACCGAGAATACTGCCGAAGAGTGCAGAGAGAGCCATCAACAGTCGCTTGAGCCAGAAGATGCGTGCAACGCGAGCGCTGAGCCACACGCCGTACATGGGCACGAGACTGCCAAGCACGATGCCCACAAACAGCGCTAGGTTGTTCAAGTGCGAGCGCTGCGCGAATGCAAATCGGCTGTTGGACGTTGGGGAAAAGCGCTCGGAATAACTTGCATCATCCTGCGGCTCTGAGGAATCTTCGTTCTGCGCAGTGCCATGGGTCAAATGCAGACAGATCTTGCTCTTCCATCGTGGTGAGTTTTGCACAGACTGGAGCAGTTCCGCGTACGCCTCCATGAGCTCCACATTGCGGCAGGTCCAGACAAGCCAAATGGTCTTGGGCAGATCCAGCTCATCATCAACAGCTTCATTCGTGTCGGCGATCTGCACCAAATGCTCCAATACACTCAAGAACGGAGCAACGCCGCTTCCACCAGCTACAAAGATCATATGCGGGCAGATCTAGGCAATGTATCATCAACGTCAGTAAGAACCAGTCACGCGGGCTGACAGAATCATGCTCGTAAGCGAAGCTTACCTGGATACCAGAGCCGTAGTAGCCATCCACGCGCACGGAAGAAATTTGATTCCTCTTGATCAACTCCAATAGTTTTCTAGTGAATGAACCTTGAACCTTCGCATTGAGCTGGAATGAGTGGCGATTCTTCAAAGGACTGGAACTGATCGAAAATGGATGCCATTCCAAACGGCAGATAGCGTCCACCTTGATGTATACGAACTGACCCGGCTCAAAGTCGGCCAGCTTGCCACGGAATGCATCCCGACGAAGCTCCAGTTGCACCACTTTGTCACCTAGGGAGGCAGCTGAGATCACGCTCGCCCGGCCTCTGTTGAAAAACGAGCTGACGCGGTACATCATGTAGACAAAGACCGCCGGCATGAGCCACATGATCGACGGGTAGTAATGGCCGACCGTCAGAATCAAGAACAACAAGTTGAGGAAGTGCGTGACCATGAACGAGCGGAAGAAGTTGCGGCGCACACGCTCGAGGGACATGACAGCCACGATCAGCAGCAGGCCGAGTGCCAACAGGCCGAAAAAGTTGCGGAACGTGCGGTAGTTCTCCTTGGGAGAGCAGTTCGTGCAGGGCGTGAGGCGTTCCCACATCTCATCCACCTGCTGCCACGCAACCATGTACCCAGCTCCGTGCATTGTCAGCATGATGACCGAGAAGTTCGCGCACCAGACGTGGTATGACGAAGCGCGCTCGTTGGTCAGGCACAAGAACTTGTGCACAAACGAATTGCGACCCACGAGTGCGAGCGAGAGAACCTACGAAAGCAGCAAATAGATAAGAACGCGCAGCAATCTGACGGTAGATGCTCTCTGCTCGTACCATGCTGATGGTTCCGTTCATGCCCACCGCACGTGCCGATTGCTGCAGCAGTCCGGCCTTAGCGATCTTGCCGGACTGGTAGTCCATGGTCAACTTGCCGAAGAACAGGCTCAGCTGCACAACCGTGAACACCGTGATCGCGACCCAATCGGCCGAGTCCAGGCCCCAGCCACGCAGCAGGAACTTGCGTCGAGACGTGCGCATCCAGCGCATGAGTCTGCCGTTCTGCATGCTGCGCAGCGAGCCAACAGCGCGTTCTTCCGAGTAAAACACCAAGCCGGCGACCACAAACGGCGCGACAAAGGCCATGAGCACCACGAGCGGCTCGACCTCTTTTTTCCACGCAGAGCCCAGCACATCTCCCAGCGGCTTAAGCGTCCATTGCACGAAGATCGGGCATCGAAGGCACAAGCTGAACGCCAGCATCGTGCTCAAGCAGCTCGCCACGATCATGCGCGGGGCCGAACGCGTGCGGAACGCATCCTTGAGCGATGCCACGCGCGACTTCAGGCTCGCATTGCGCGCCGACGCGTAGAGCACGTCTTTGTTGCCGTCGCCCATGAGCAAGTCGTCGTCTTCGTCGGCCACATCATCGGCGTAGAACGACGAGCTACTGGCCGTGCTGCTCTGGCGGCCCAGGTCGATGGCCGTGCCCGACATGAAGCGCGCGCGCTGCTGCACGTTGAGGCTCTCGTCGCCCCCCATGGAGTACCGCTTGTTCCGGTAGAGCGACGTCGTGGCGGTCGGTCGGCTTCCCAGCAGTGCGCGCAAATGCAGACAGGAAATGCTGTGGGACTCACACTAATTAGGTCGCATTATTCTAAGGCCAGTTGTTATTGTTTAGTTTAGGGCACTGGGCAGAATGATGGTGCTGCCGCCGTAACCACCTCGAAATGATTACCAGCAGAAGCAAATAGTGCGCTCTATACATTTTCGAAGGTATGAGTTGATTAACGTAGATCTGAATAGTGCGCTCATAAAGTGAAATGAAAAGATACGCACAATGAGCTTATCATCAACAGAGGCTTCATATTAACACGCAAAAAGGTAGCCATACTGGATCATGGGACGCCGCTTGGGATGACTAGCATCCTCTTCCGCCAAAGACCTCGTAGCAGGACGTGGACTCGTTGACGGAGAGCACGTGCACAGCCACAGACCAACCAAAGCACAGCACCAGCAGCAGGATCAGACCCACGGCGTGGATAGTGGACGTACCGCTGCGCTTCTTCCAATCG
>JAADXR010000631.1:0-15188 GCA_023337935.1 Elongisporangium anandrum
AATTAAATTTATGACTAAACATTGACTACCAAGGGACCCAGCTGCATTTTACTCGCTCTCTTGTTCTCTGTATCTTGACTTGCTGCAATTTCTAGTAGAAGCTCTTGAGTGAGCAGTCTACCAGCCACCCTTTCGCTTGCGTCCTTGAGTCTTGGTTGGCGGTGAAGGCAACACAAGAACCGAATCTTGGATTTGCGGCTTGACGTGAAGCCACGAGGCAAGACCGATATCTTTAGGAGTCCCATTGTTCTTGTACTTGCTCCGCCGAGTTTGCATCTTGTCAATAGAAATCGGGTAGATGCCACAGGTTTCGAAACCGGAAATCAAATTGGTGCCCAATCTGCACGTATCCCATGCAATGCTAGTGACTTTTATCGCCGCGGACTTGCTAATGGTATAAAGCCCACTCTCGGTTTCTTCAGTGGCTTCTTCAATGAGCCGGCGCAACTTGCTTTTGAATGACGAAAACACGGCAACGTCCAGTGGCTGTAAAAGATGAGTTGCATTGGCTGGGAGCAGAATCATCATGATCCCCAGTGCGAACGCTTCCTCCACTGCCTTGTGAGAATAATGAGAGCTGCAACCATCCATGACCAGAAGCAATGGACGCTTGACCTCAGCCGGGACAGACGAGGCGAAAAACGAGAGCCAGGCGATAAAAACGCCACCATTAATAAATGCTGATGGCGTCGTCGTCACAGCGGCGCCTGGGATCTCGCAGTCGTTCATCAAATCAAGCTTGACAGTCTTCTCGGGGAGAATAAAGAGAGGCGGAACAACGAATCCAGCTGCACTTCCGCAGACTACAATGGAGAGATGGAAATTGGTCGAAGGATCGGTGTTCCACACATTTGGCGATCCTCGAGCTGCCACAACTTGTTTACTTCTTTGATGGGACTGGAAAGCCGTTTCATCCATGTTGAAATTCCTCGAGTAGTCAAGATTGAGATCGGACGATGCCTTCTGCAACAAGTCACACAACAGCTTCACATCAACTTGATCCACACAATTGCGACTCTTCGAAATGACCTGGGAGACGCGCTTGGACAATCCTGGGTGACGCTCCATGAAGCGACGATACCACCCATCAGTGATGGACTTTCCGTTGATGATCTCGGAAACTTCCCGAGCCTTCCGCAAAATTTCTTGGCGTCCCACAGGACGGCCGACTTTCTGACGACCGATGATCCACTGATAAATGGACAACTCCGCCTCATCTGTGAGAAGAGGCGGAGGGCCGCGTCACTGTGGAGCCCTTGTCGCTCCGTTTTTGGCTGCATTCACCCATTTGCGCAGGGTACGGCCCGGCACACGGGTTCGCAACTCGACCTCCGAGACGGGCGTTCCTTTAAGCACATCGTCGACAGCCGCCCTTAGCTGAGCGTCCGAGTAGCATCCAAGCTTGCCTGCCATTGTTTCGCGCCCAAAATGAAATAAGCTGTGAAAGGATTTGCTCAAAATATATTTAGCCAATCATATTTGTTATATTTCCCAAAATGAATTTTATTGGATAAAATATCGCGTGGCACTAAACTGGTCGGTGGCACTAAACTGGCCATTTACCTTAGCGTGGAAAAACGTACTTCGTTTTTGGCGATAGCTTCGAACCGTTCAATGAACCGGTTCGCCCGGGTTCACCCATGAACCGTATCTGAATGATTCACATTGAAGCCGTCGCGGCTTTTGGAAAGAAAAAAGAGCGGCACATGCGCGAGGGCGAGGCGAGAGCCCCGGGTCGCCGTCGTAAAGACGCAGCCGGGGGATCTCCTGTGCGCTTCCCAGTGGCCTCGTCTTCTTCCCTGTCTTCAGCATCTGCCGCTTCATTGGCAGTCCGGCCATCCGCTTACAAGCGGATCTGTGCGCGTCGCGGCCACTCAATGCGTCATGAGAACGAGGATCGTGCAGCACAAGTGAGCCCTTTGGGGCTATCCATAGTTTCAGCCACTGAGCAAAAGAGCCCGCTGTTGCTGGCGCTGTTCTGCGACGGATTTGTATGCAGGCATTACACCACAGAGAACGAGTGTGTGGAAGGATTCGCACAACCGTACGATGCTGAATCTGGGTACGTTCCGCGTCTATTCGCCACATTCCCAGTATCGGAGAGGTTATCTGACCCATGAACAGCTACTTCTTGGAGTGCATCCAGGGCGGACAGATCCCAGACGGGCTCGCAGACATGGTGCTCTATGAGGTTCATGCTGCACTCTTTGACTGTCTAGATGCTCACTCTTGCTGCTATTTTTGCTGTATTCAGATCGCGTGCAAATCTCGGAACAAGCAGATTCAGGCGCAGATCCACGACTTTCGGGCGACCCCGGTGGCATGTCCCGCGTCTTCAGTCGATCTTCCCTCAGTGCTCGACTCAGCGCTGCAGTGCAGGTCTTGGGACGTGATACTGCGACCCACAAGTCCCGATCGAATGGCCAAGAAGATGCAGCCGTCGCAGCCTCTCATTAGTCCCTTCCCCTCGGAGGTGAGCGACAAGCAGTGGGATATCCTTGGTGAAAATGGCGATAAGCAGCTTCTGGAAATCGTGTTTCCAGCTACGAATGACGTTGTAGAGACTGCTTCAAAGGCAGACTCGCCCAGACAACCACTCTCGTTGCCTCACTTATCACGGCCACGCAACAGTCAGCATCGCCTGCAAGCAGCAACCACCACCAGTCTTCTAGCAGACAGTCTCAGTCAAGCACCCGTCAACGGCCACGCTTCGCCTCTTGCTCACCCCGCCGGATTTGGAAAGGTTAGTGGCCAGAACGACTCAAAGAACTACGAAGTGACGAGTCACAGGAGAAATGCAGGTTGGTGTCTCTATGGGATCAACACTCTGGGCGCTGGCGTTGTTGTAGTTGTATGGAGACTGATTTTTTCTGCTTGTTTAGAGCTTGGACGAAGTGGAACAGTGAATACGAAGAAAGAAAACAGGAGCGGAAATGCCATGAAAGCTCCAGCAGCCACTCCACGCGCAGTACGTGCTTACTCCTATGCGCTCAGTCTAGTGCATGCGATTATACTAAGTGTCGGTTGAAACAACATTACAGGTCTCAGCGTTGAAGTGGAACAAACTGGTTCCTCCTTCTACGCCACGACGCAGGACAAAAGGCTCGCCCAGGCAATCTGATCTTATACTGAGACGTCAAGGAAAGCACGATCGACGCCAGCACAGTGGGCATCATTCAGGGAGAGGGCGGTCATCCTCTGACAACAGCTACGCTTCGATGCCCCCGCTGCCAGCAACTCAGCTGTTCCTGTCGAAGTTGAAGCGCAAGCGCCTGCGCGTCGTGTCGACAGAGCTTCACTACGGGAAGCCCGCATGGGTGACGATCAATCACATCGGACTGTTTTTCCACGCAGCGACCCAGTTCGAGCGCCATTACGCCCACTCGCTGCATGTAAGAGCAGGTGTTTGACTGGTTTCGCTAGCTCAATGCTGACATGTTTTGCTCCCTTGACTTTCTTCTAGACCAACGTCGACCGTTTGATGAAAAGCGAGTCTTCCAGCGACGCTGATGCAGACGTAACACACTTCTGCACTGGACGGTGGATATGACAGCAGCCTTTTCACAGTATCTTTGTATGGATTTCACAGAAACCGGATGTCGGCAGCATGAGCCATCTGGCTCAGAGTCTGCAGCCCATGGCGTGGCCGACGCAGATTATTGCAGATGTGAGTCGAAAGAGGCGCAGTGTCGAAGGCGAGCATCTCAACCAAAGCGCTGTGGTGTCCGCCCAGTACAACTCAATTGTTGGAACAGCTCAGGAATATCCGATCGTCAGAACCACCTCCTCCTCGCTCCCAAGACAACCGATAGCGCCGCTGCCAACTCTTGTCGGCCCGCCGTCGGATCATGAGGACGTGGAACAGCTTTACTTGTTGTGAATGGACTCGCTTCTTTGCTCAAATACCAAGCAAGCATCTGAATACAAACAGCTCTCTTTCGCTCTACGCTCCTCCTTTTGCGATGATGGAGGCGTAGAGTCCTTCGCAGGCGTCTTCCAGCAGATCCAGCACGTGATCGAAACCGCCTTCGTACCATGGATCCGGCACTCGCTTGGCGTCTGTGAACTTGGTGCAGTACGAGCACATCATCTTGACCTGTCGCCACGCAATTGGCGTTAGTAAAGGCCGCCATATCCACATGCTACTCGCGTGATTACCTTGGACTTGGCCAGTTCGCGGCATTCTTTGCCGCCCCAGGCATCAGCCGCCTCCAGCACCGCGTTCCGGTTCTTGTCCTCCATGCAGATGATGTAATCGAAGTCCTCGATGTCCTGCTTCGTGAGCGTGCGCGCGCGAGACGTGAGCAGGATGCCGCGCTTCTTAGCCTCCTTGGTCATGCGCGCGTCGGCCTTCTCGCCCTCGTGGTACGACCAGCCGCCGACCTCGTACCAGCGCGAGTTGCCGCCGCCCGTGCCGCACGAGTCAATGCGGAAGGCGTCCTCCTGGCCCTCTCTGGCCACGATGGACTTGAGCACGGCCTCGCCCGTGGGACTGCGGCAGATGTTGCCCAGGCACACGAACAGCACGCTCGCCATCTTCTCTTGAGCTCTTGGCTTTGACACCCCAATGCGAACTTAAGATGCCAGCCGCATGCGAATCGACCGCTAAGTACGGAATTGCTCAGCATCATGGTCAAGGCGTCGAGTCCATGGACCATCCGCACTGCGACGGGTGAGCCGCTGGCTATGAAGGAGCAGAACGCTGGGCAGCTCGTGGGTCTGGAGCTTGGCTCAACGCCCGTGCAGCTCACGGTGCCAGAGACTGAGAGCGACAACCAGCCACCATGCGAATTGCTCATCGAGTGGGGCCACAGCGCTCCTCTGCGCTGTCTGCAGCTCAAGCTGGAGCTCGTGAGCTCTGCGAGACACGCCGAGATCCACTTCATCGGTACGAGACGGACGATGCTGGGCGAAGAAGAGGCCGGCGAGGTGTACGTGGGCACGAAGCGAGGCGCCAAGCAGCCGCCTGTGACTCTAGATGGCGCTGTGCTCTTCCAGGTCTCGGAGGACTTCACGCAACAGGACCAGAGCATTCTCCAATGCACGACGGGCATCCGCATCAAGTTCGTGTCACTTACTGGGGATAAGAGCGCCCTGAGTCTGCAGTCGCTGCGTTGCTGCTACGTGCCCATGGCAGCACCGCAAATGGCTCCACAGCTCAACAGCCAGAGGTGCGACTGTGATCACGCATAGCTTGCTACAGTCTCTCGTTCTAAATGATGCATGGTTTGTAGCGTATCAGTCGATGGGCTGACGCCTGCACTGGGGAACCTGTCGCTCGGAGGAGGATTTAACCCGCAAGAGTACCTGCTCAAGTTCCAGCAAATGCTGGAGAGAGACATGGAGGCCAAAATCACGCAGGCTCTGGACGCCAAGCTCACTGGGCTCTCACAGCGACTAGCGCTTTCGGAGCTGCGTCTGTTCCAGCTGCATGAGCAAATGCAAACGCGAGAGGTCAAGAACGACGCGAATCTCGATCGTCTCCAGCAGCAGCTGAAAGCGTTGGAGTCCCAAGTGAAGCAAATGGCAGCATTCCCTCACCAGGAACCCGAGACTCCAGACAAACAGGCAACGAAACAAGAAGCAGACGATTAAGAGTAAGTGTTCAGTGCTGGGTTCTCGGTCTGCGTCTTGTTCTCCGTTGGGTTTTACGCTTTGCACGAATGCGCTCGACGCCGCAGGTGCTCCGACCCGCTCGCCTCCTGCAGCCACCGCATGCAGAGCACATTCCGATACCGTTGGGTCTCGAAGAGCTCGCTATACTTGTCGAATGACTGCGCTGTTGGGAAAATGCGTCGGAAGTGGCCTCGTCGGAGCTCTTCCTCCTCCATCTCTTTGACTATCTGTAGATCATCGGCGTCCAAGTCCAGCCTCTTCTGCTGCAGCAAGTCACTGACGGACTTCTTTGTAGCCTTGCTGTTAATCTTTGCTGTGCTTCTTGCTGGAGCTTTCTTGGCTGCCAGGCCATGCAATCGCTCCTGCTTCTCTTGCTCTAGCTTCTGACTGGCGCCACGGGTATCTTGGAACGGCACTCCAACCAGTTGAAACAGATCGCTCACGAGAATGGTCTTGATCCGCTTGTCCATGGGCGAGGAGCTGCTGAGCGACGGGAACACGTTCACTTCCAGCAACCAAGGCCGCATATCCTTACTATCCAGCAAAATGTCAAATCCGTAGAGCTCAAAGCCGTTGGATCGCCTCCCGTGGCTTGCTGCGCTGAGGACTCGAGCCTCAACTGCGATCAGCGTCTTGACTATCAAGTCTTCCAGTGCGATCTGGAAGCTCATCAGCTTTTCGCCCTGGTTCTGGTCTTTCAAGTACGCGTACATCATCTGAAGACTCCATTTGCTGCTGGAGAATGCCGCTTCGGCGTCTTCTTGGTCGTCCTGATTCTGCTGGAACGCTGCCGTGTTCTTCTTGTTCACGCTGTAGTTGGTCAAGTGGCCGAACGGATTCTGCATTCCGGACTTGCTGGTCGAGTATTTCTCCGTGCAAAATCTCACGAGGCCGTCGTCGTAGAGGTAGATGCGCAGCGGGTCATATGAAGTCACAAGGACGTAGATCCGCAAGTCGAACTTGAGTCCGTTGATCAGGAGTGGTGTTGCGATGTATCTCTGTGCGACGTACGCTTTCTTCTTGGACAGCGTCGGATTCCGATTGGACTCTGCAGTCAGGATCAGAATGCCTCGGCCACAGGACAAATCAGGCGGCTTGAGGATCCACATGGCACGCGGATTTGCGTGGAACTGCAGCAAAAACTGCTGGCGGTCGTAGTCGTTCGCTGTGAGAAACGTGTCCGGAATGATCCCGTCGTAGGCCGCAGGATGCCGCTTCCTCATTCGCAGTAGATTGGCGCACAGTCGATCCTTGCGACCCAACTCGAAGCTTCCTGGGAAGTGGTTGACTTGCTGACACGGCATCAGAACAGAGTACTCCTGCGCCTTAAGATGGTGGCCCCAGAAGACGTTCCAGTGCGACTGCGACTTGGTTGGTCTCACGTTGGCGGCCTCAAACACTCGACGGATTGCATTATACATAAACCGCTTGGTGAACTGATACGTCACGCGAAGATCATCGGTCGCTGGAACCTCACGGACTGCAGTACGAAGAAACCGACAACACATCATATTCAATGGCTCATGTTCAGCATCATGACTAAGGAAAAGATACTTCACACCTTCATATCCGATCGGGCACGCTCGCTGGAGCTGGACATACGCTGGATAAGGGAAGAAGAGCACTGGAGCGATGCTGTTGTCTACCAGCGAGACGAGAACGGCAAAGCTCTTGTGCTCTCCACGCTTCTCCTTCATTACCAGACGTCTCTCGGGTTCAAGTTGGCGTTATGTCCTCTGTCCTTCAGCCGCTATGAATAGTTTCTTCATGACGACCCGCCGGCTATTTGAGGCTACTGTTCTTTAGCTGGGTTCAATCGTGGATGTTCGGTAGTGACGAGACCAAGAGCTCGACTCTCTCGGCAGCAGCATGGAGATGGTGATTCAGAAGATTGGGACCGAATCTGATCGCCATTCAGAGCGGAAGAACAGTGTTCATCGACGATGGAACAGCGGCACCAATGTGGTCTCCACTGCCCCCGCTGCGAACCTCAAGTCCTCGACCAAATCTCTAAAGGAGGAGACCCTGACGGAGCACAGTGGCAAGTCGCTGTTGTCGTTTAAGGCCTATTACCGCAAACTCCGCACGTTCAAGGGGACCGTGAAGGCACTGATCAATCTCAGATGTCTCCCATTTTCTCAGACAAAGCAGTTGTCCGCTTCCGTAGCGGAGGCTGCGCAATCGTCGAGCCGGTAAGTGTGATCTGAGATCTATCCGATATCCGGTACGGTCCTGACCTAGAGGTGGATGCTCTCCAGAGTGGCTTCACGGGTCGGCAAGTTGTCGCTGGATGGCGACACATTGCAAGAGGTTCAGCGTCAGGTTGAGAGCCTCGTAGACGGCGGGTAACGACAGAATGCGCACCTTTATCACTGGAGAATAAGCTGAAAGAGTACTGTGCCGTTACTTCTAGACATGTTGTGCTCGAACTCGACCGCGAAACTCGCCACAGCGTAGCGTATCGACAGCAAGGAAATCTCGAGCACTACACAGAGGTATACTAGGCTCGCAACCTACTATTTGTACGAAAACAGTGGTAGTATTGACACTCTACTGCTCAATCAGGAAAACGTTCGCAAGAGGTTGAGCCTGCAAGACAATCCGCTCATGATTGCGCTTACCCAGCGACTCTGGGTCACAGCTGTACAAGCCGATGATCAAAAGCTGCATTTCGAGGATTACGAGACCTACATGCTGTGTCTACATCGGCTGATTCTACCCGAATTCGACTTTGTGCAATCACAAGAACTGATCTTGGAAGACTGGACGCGGGATTCGAACGGAAAGGATCACTTGGACTACCGGTTTTTCCACAACTCCATGTTTGAGCTCGTTGGTGAGGGGGGTTTTCACTCTGTGAGTCACATTATCATACGCTGATCGGGTGTTTGTGCTTGCCCAGATCTGTGGACCGACACGGTGGAGCCAGAAGATGTGCGTTGACACGACTGTGTTCATTTTGTCATATTGCCAATGACTAACTTCTTTATTTTGTGCTATTCCATAGTACATATCCTTGCTCTATTGCATCATGCACAGTCTGACGTATGGATACGAGGGTCGATACAAGCTGAAAGAGCTTGAGGGTACTTATTCATAACTTAGCCTTTGCTTCACCACCACGAATGATTCATTGCAGTGACTGTTTGCAGATATCGATCCCGTCGATATTGTTGAATGCTCGAAAAACACTTCTCAAGAAGACATCGAGCGAGATCTGGCAAGCGAAATCAACGGGAAAGACGCCAAGTTCTATCAGGAATTGGCCACGAGAGACGAGTCGGAAGATGCGATGGCGAGTCAACATTCAATCGAAGGCGGCGGGAGCATGTCCTCTCAAGGCGACACGACCGGTATGTCTTTGGTGGACTCAGCGAATGCTGCTTCCTCGAAAGCACAGCAATTGTTAGGAAAATTTCCTATTGGCAAGGGAGATGTGGAGAGCAACGGAGATCTTGAGGCTTCGAAAGCCACTGACTCAGCAAACCAGCGCACTGGGCACCGGAAAACGTCAGGTTCTAAAGAGAAGAATGGAAGCACTACAAACGCAGACGACGTGAATTCTGACGGGCGAAAGTCCAAAGGGAATGGGAATATTGTAGTGTCCCCTTCAGCCACTACACCCAGAAAATTTCTCTCAGCCAAAGTGCGACCGCGGAAGACGTCCACCTTCTTGGACTACGGAAACCGCCTTCGCATGAATATCGTTTACGGTAGGATCTGCTTTGTTCCTCTCATTATCACGTGGATATCAACCCTCATTGGTGGATATTTCTTTCTTCTAGATCCATCGATCGATTCAACGACCATCGATGGTGGACAATTGAGCTCACAGAGCCCCCCACAATCGATATTCACACCTCCTGCGCGCGTTCTGCACAGCGCATCATCAAAGCGAGTACACGGGCCTCCGGTAACGGAGAAACTGCCCATGGCGAATAGCAATGCGTTCCCGTCCAGTGTCAATCACAGTAACAGCGTCAGCGTCAGTTCCGACTCTGAGATTCACGACAGCAAGACGGATTATCTGAGCAAACTCCCTTCGAGTCGCACTGTTATTTATCCCCACACGTCTGCGTATCCATCTGGCGGCAGTCCTTTACAGCAAAACGGAGCGTCCAAGATCACGACAGGACTTCACAGCCAAGATGCCGCAATCCCAAAGACCTTGGATACCAGGGACATTCACAGCGTGATTGATGATCCAGACGATTTGAAAGCTAGCGAAGTCCGTCCGAATTCGTCTCCATGTGCGAACCAGATATATCTATATGAGCTCTGCAATGCCTAAGCATATTCACTACTGATGTGCTCTGTTGGACTCTACGTTTAGATGGTGCATCTGGGCAAGGTAGAGGAACTATGTCACCTCGCTCTGCGACGTACAAGCGACAGCTTCAGTCCCCATTACCAGCATCAGCAAACTTGCATCTGAAGCTGGGCGTAGGGAGCAGCTTTAATCCATTGAGAGCACGCAGCATCGCCAAGTATTTCCCATCGCCACTGTCTGCAATTAATGACACCCTTCTAGCCACCACCAGTCCAGCAGAGTTCTCCGTCTCCGGTCAGCCCGTTCAGGCGCGTGTCAATCGCTCCAGCAGCCTTCCAGAGCCAATCAAAGACCCTCTCGAGCTCATCAGTCTCGTTGGAACCAGCACCACGTCTCCTAGATCGTCTTCTCGCCAGCCAAGCGATCGTAATGTGGTTCTCTCGGCCGTCGGAACCTCGCCACACTCCCCATCGCACCAGAAACAGCGCAGTCCACGCCGCTCCACCGCCAGATTACAGGAAGGAGGCAGTCGTCGCGTGAGCACGCCTTCCATCGCAAGCAAACAGCAGCAGCCGAGCATGAGTCTCGAGGTGCAGAGCCACTCGCTCTCGCCCCGGAAACCTCAATAACTCAACATGGCTACATTCATAATCGCCTCTTCTTCGCTTTGATTGGCTAAATAGCTTCTTCCTGATTGGCTAGAAATGCGAAAACCCAGCTGATCCGACCGTCG
The DNA here is from genome assembly GCA_023337935.1 of Elongisporangium anandrum. NCBI lineage: Eukaryota > Oomycota > Peronosporomycetes > Pythiales > Pythiaceae > Elongisporangium > Elongisporangium anandrum. Next base: position 10,620 of record JAADXR010000631.1, read on the forward strand.
GCCAGCCCATTCGCCATGATGATGGACGGGGCAGAGCTGCGCTGGTGGGACGCCCAGTTCCATGGCGACGGAACTGGCGGCCTCAAGGGCGTGCACTACGAGGCCTCCTTCTTCCCAGCGTTGCTGCGCGCCTGCGAGCGCGATCTGCCAACGGGAGAAGAGCTCTCGGTCGACGAGCTGCGCGTTCTGCTGCGCTTCTGCCTGATCGAGGACGCTACAAGCGAGACCGTCACGCAGCAGGACGTGCGTTTTCACTGCTTTCCTCCCTTCTAACGCAGCCTCTTGATCACTATCTGACTCATTTCTGCATGCTTACGCTCAGTTCCTTCGCTTTCTCGCGCGCTTTGGGCCGCTGGAGTTCACGATCGCCAAGGCTGTGGCCTGCTTCTGCGTGAACCGGGAGATGGTGCCGTGGTTTCACGGCATGTTGGGCCGCAGCAAGGCTGAGCAAGTGCTATCGAATCCGTCGGCCTCCTATGGCGACGGCGCGTTCCTCGTGCGCTTCAGTGAGACGCATCCGACCAAGTTCACACTGTCGTACGTCAAGATCCACACGGACTCCGGCCGCCGCGAGATGAAGAACTGTCTGCTGGAGAACCTCGGCACCAAGGGCTACGCGCTCAGTGACTCGCGCAATCGCGCTTATCCGTCCATTCAATCATTCGTCCAGCGCAGTGCCGCCCGGCTTCGAACACCCGTGGGCTCCTCTTTGGCAGAGCGTTGCAACCAGACGCTTGCTCGTATCCGAGCGCAACAGGACCATCACTGCAACTCGTACACGTCGTTCAGCGCAGAGACGTTGGACGTGCCAGAGTCAGCACCCAAGGAGTTGCTGTTTTCGAGCTCTCCTCCAGCCAGCATGGCGTCCTTCGTGCAGAAGTACAAGCCAGACAACCAGGCCGACAACGACAGCATCTGTTGTGCGGACAGCTATACGAGCTTTGCGTTCAACACAGTGACGCCGCCGAGGGTGATGAAGCCGATAGTACGCGCTCCTTTCGCTCGACCTCCAATTCCGAGCACCAACAGTCCAGCCAACACCATTCGAGGAGCATACACGCAGGACGACTACGGGTGCTTTACAGATCCGGCGCCACCGTCTGAGCTCTCAAGCTCTGGTTTCGAGCCCAGCGATAGCGGCACCAGCACAACTACGTCCGTGTCAAGTGACTCGTTTTCGACTGTCGCGCACAGTGACTACGGCGACTTCGCTTCCTTCGTGCATCAAACAAACAACCAAATGCCGTCGCCCGTCGCGCTGCGTTTGAAAGCGAACGACTTCAACACTCCAAGCGACGCTTACGCGACGTTCGACTCCATCGCAGCTCGGTTTACTGCTGAGTCGGAGCATTTGGCGCAACGCGGTGAATTCGCGATGGCCTTTGCGCAGAAATCTCCTCCTCGAAGCGCCAATTGCTGCGACAACAACCAGACCTACGGCTTCTTTGGTCGTGATGAAGTGACTAACTCCCCGCCTCGTCACGCTCGCTCCATGCCGCCGAGAATGATGGAGTCCGCTAAACTTCAGGCCGAATTGCGCAGGGACTCAGCCCCCGATCTGTATGGCCGCTTTGAACCACCTTCCAAGCAGCAGCAGCCACCTGCAGTACCGTCTTTTTCTGCTGCCTCGCCAAACTCTGATGTCTATGGCAGTTTTGCTGCACTGCAAATCGCAGAGACGACGCCAAATGGAGAATCTGTAGTGGTCTCAGCACCACCACCACCTCAAGCAGCCCCAGCACCAGTTGATCAGCCCTCCTCTGGCGAATCTGTCGTCTCCGCCTTGTCCGAGCTCAACGCCGGCATGGAGTATTACAAGCAAAAGAAATTGGACCAAGCGCTGCAGCGATTTATCAGTGCTCGTGGTGTAGCCAAGGCCACGGAAGACCGGGTAGTGGAAGCGAGAGCGCTGGGCAACCTGGGCACCGTGTACCTGGACATGGAGAACCCGCAGCAGGCCGTGGTCTGCTACCAGCAGTGCCTCGACATCACCAAGCAGATCAAGGACACCAAGCGCGAGCGCACCATCTTAAACAATCTCGTGCTGGCCCTTATGGCCTGTGAAGAGTTTGACCGTGCGTTGTGCTACTGCCAAGTGCAATTGGACATGACCACAAACGAGATCAACCGGCGCAAGATCCTCTCGCGCATGAGTCTTTTGCGGGAGAAAGTGACGCGATCCAGCGCGCACGACTGATGATAACACCAGTGATGTGTTTAAATGGCCATGTAAAGTCTGTCACTGTAGTCTGATCCATCAATTCAGTGCCGCAAGAGGACAACAGAACGCACTGTTCGGTGCTGGAATTTTGCAGACGATCGGCTCGTCCTCTACCGTGAGCCTCCTGATGTTTCACCTGCTTTTGCTTGAATGAGCGATTACTCTTCGGGTCATCTCTGGGAGACCGTGTTACTGCTCTCACGCGTGTGACAAGCAGCCAGTCGCAGTCCGGCGTTCCTCAGTGCCCTGTCGTCCGTCGCGGCCTGCAGCATTAGATACGGCAAGCCCGACCAGCCCTCTTCAAACGAAACCCATTAGTAAAGGCCGCAGTAAAAGCGCGAGGCTCCTCCAGCTGGCCAAAGCAGGAGGCACTTCGCCCTGGGCGTTTACACGACTGCGTTCGCTAATGCCACGCTGCCGTAGAAGAGCGGTCACGCGGAGACTCTGCCGGCTGGGGCACTGGGTCGATTTAGTCGGTCTGACTTGTCCATACTGAACATAGGTACATTCCCAGCAGCTCTTTTACGTGAGCCAAGCCATATCTTTTACATGGCGTGGTCGGTTATTTACAAGCTCAGTTAACCGTTACATGCGGTTCACGTGATCCACCAGCTGGCGCTCCAACTGCTTGAGTCGCTGACGCCGCCTTTGCTGGTCAACAGACCGCTCACACGTCGCAGGCAAAGAAGCGGTCTATGCAGAGGCTGGGGCCGTCCGTCCGGCGCTATTGCGATGGATGGAGCTCCTCTGCACGCGCGATCGCACGACGTCCACCATGCGAGGAGCCGCAAGCTGCGGACATGACACAGTTGAATTTGCCTCGTGGCCCATCAAGCGCCTTCCACTCTAATGGTTTCGACTTCATTCCCCAAGCTCCTGTTCAGTCTGGCCTATTGCGGCTTCGCAGCGGCGGCCGAAAGCTATACGACCACCACGACGACCTCCAGCAGCAGCTCGCAAGTGAGCTTCAGCGAATGGCGACAGACCAAGTACTACAAGGAGGCGTGCCAGAAGAGCTTCCTGCCGTCGAGCAGCTTGTCTGGCAGTGGCAGCAGCGTCTCTGTGAGCTCGGGCTCCTCCAGCACCAACGGTGAGTTCTCGGCTGGCACCATCGGCTCAACCAGCAGCAGCAGCAGCAGCTCTTCGGACGACGCCCTCGCCATTGAAGAAGAGCGGTTCAACCAGGCGCTCTCGGTAATCGCGGAGTTGCAGAAGGCGCATCCGTACGCCACGTTCTCGGTAAACACGCCCTTCGCGCTCATGACGGAGGACGAATTCGTGGCCTACGTGAACCGCAACGGTGCCAACCCGGCGCTGCTTCCAACGGGCAACAGCTCCAGCCTGTCAACCGCCAGCGCTTCGGCTTCCAGCTCGGTCTCGACTAGCGGCGATGGCGGCCCCAAGACCGGCGACACCGACTCCAGCGGCACCAGCACGACCAGCACCACATCGGCCTCGGGCTCATCGGATGAAGTGGTTGTGGACTGGGAGACATCCGGCTGCGTCACGGCTGTGAAGGATCAGGGTGAATGCGGCGCCTGCTGGGCGTTCTCGGCCACGGCCGCCATGGAGTCCGGATATTGCGTGGTCTCCGGCCAGGCCGGTCTCCCTGTTCTCTCGGATCAGGAGCTCATCAGTTGCGACGTGGATGGCGAGAGCGACGGCTGCAGCGGCGGCTACGCGGCCTACACGATGCAGTGGGTGGCTGACAGCCGCAGCGGCAAGATGTGCACCATGGAGTCGTACCCGTTCGTTTCCTCGGACGGCACGTCGCCCAGCACCTGCTCGGACAGCACGTGCACGGAGGTGGACATCGGTGTGACCGGCTACGAGTCGATCCGCAGCGACGTTGACGCTCTGGAAGAGATGGTGAGTCAGCGTCCGGTGTCCGTGTTCCTGTACAGCGGCTCCAGCGCCTTCCAGTACTACAGTGGCGGCATTCTCACAGGCGATAGCTGCGCTGAGACCGGTTCGCACTCGGCGCTTGCGGTCGGCTACGGTACGTCCGGAGGCGTCAAGTACTGGCGTCTGAAGAACCAGTGGGGCACGTCCTGGGGCGAGGAAGGCTACGTGCGCATCGAACGAAGATACTCGGGCAACTCGGATGGAGCCTGCGGTGTGGAGTACTACGCCACGTACCCGACCTTTGACTCGAGCGTGATTGCCAACACGACGACCACGACCCCGACCACCACGACTGCCACCCCGACCACGACCACGGCGACTCCGGTCACCACGACCGCTACTCCCACCGCCACTACTGCCACTCCGGCCACGACCACGGCCACTCCTGCTACCACGACTGCCACACCTGCCACAACGACTGAGACCCCGGCCACGACCACGGC
>JAADXR010000632.1:0-15095 GCA_023337935.1 Elongisporangium anandrum
ACACCTGATGCGGCTTGGCGCTGGCCATGCAGATGGAGTAGCTCAAGCGGTTCGAGGGCACTCCGCGCATTTTGTTGGCTCCCAGCGACGCGTCTGAAGCGTTTGCAGCGTCAATAGAGGCGGAGATCAGGTAGTCGCTTCGGGGGCCGTTGGGGTTCTCCATTGTCGTGTACAACGTGTAATACGTGGGCACTTGATTGGCGACAGTCATCTCTTGAGTCGATGGCGAGTCCGGAATCCCTTCCAGCTGAACGCAGTAGCAGGCGGATCCAGATCCAGCCCAGCAGTAAGGGTACGCAGCGTCCGCGATCGCCCACGGACACACCTTGTCGATTTTCTCCACTCGCACCACAGTGCGCACCAAGCCGTGGCTCCAGTACGCCTGCCAGGGACTGCTCTGAAACGCGCTGTCGAGGCTGCTGGTCGTGAGTGTGTCCGGAAGATCGATCTGCAGATTCTTCTGCAAGTATGCTGGCAATTGCTTCGCAGTGTTGCTCCACAAGACCAAGAGATCCTTCGGCGAATTTACAAGCCCGTACCTGTTCACATTCGAACCTGCGCCAGCTGGAGAGGACCATACTTGGAGCTTGCTCGCAACGTCCACGTTGATGACCGAAATGGTAGTGAATGCGCCAACATCGTCTTGCAGCTGATATCTCAATGGCTCGATCGCTCCAAGATGGAAGGAGCCGTTGTTATTCCACTTGCGGCGTTGAGTGTCCAACGCGTCGCTCAAGATCTGTGCTGTGTACCTTTGCGTGACGAAATACCGCGGGATGACTTCTTCAATGTTTAGTTGGAAGCGCCACAGCGCTTGATTTAACTGGTCTACGTACTCCCTCGATCCTTCCGCATCGATCAAGGCTTCTCCGGTCTCTTTCAGGCTCACCATGTTGGCGCACGGGGGCAGAAGATAGCGCAAATGGTACGCCGCGCCGATGATCGAGTTGCCAAACTTCTCATAGTCTCGACGATTGTAATCGAATACACTGAAGTCCTGGATCACGTTGGCTGGATTCGCCTGGTGCCGAAGGTTGTCAAACAGAGCGTCGTATTTGCTCACTTCGCACGCGCGCAGGAACTCGAACGCCTGGAGCTGGTTCATGTTGTGTTTGATGTAGTTGGAGTATGCGAAGCTCAAGTGCGAAGCCTGGCGGAACATCTCCTCCACGTTGGCGATTTTGAGATCGTGGCGAATCTCATTAGGCAGCTGCTTGATGCTTCGATAGATCGAAGAGAGCTTCGTGTTGAGCTGGTAGACGAACTGAATGATCTCGTCCACTTGCGCTTCAACGACCTTCACTCCCTTTTCGAGGGTTGTGATCCGGTCGTTGATCACTGTGATCTGGTCGCTGACGAAAGCGATCTTGCGGCCCAAATCTGTGCGCATGCTGTCGGTCTCACTGATCAGAGAGTTGGTCGAAATCCGCGCAGACGCCACAATCTGGTTCGTCACACCCTCTAGTCGGTCTCGCAGCTGGACTTGGCGAGCAGTGAACTCCGCACTGATATCCTGTCGAGCTTGTTGGTTGGTCTCACTGACCGTGCTGGCGAGATAGTCGATGCCGGCCACTTTCTGCTGGTTGGTCGTTGCGATGAGCTCCGAAAGCGAATTCAAGCGGTCCGTCGTGAGTTTAGCTGCATTGTCAATCACCTGCTTCACGCTGGCTCGAGTATTGGCTCCAACAGAGCTGATAGTACCGGATAGTTCCGTAAGCTTCTGCGTCGTATCGGTGTACACTTGATTGAGGTACTTGGAAGCGTCCGAAAACCCCGTCTGCAATGAGCTCGACAGCCCATCCAGACTCCCATCGAGCGTTTTGATGCCAGTCATTTCGATCGTGTGCTGCTGCGTTGTCTGACTTTCGAGGTTTTTCATGGCGGTGATCTCTGCACTGCCCGTGGTATCCAGGTCGTCGCTCACATCGTTGAGGAGCTTCATCTCGATGCCATGGACTTCCAGCACCGTCCCGATCGTTCCATCAATGGCCTGAATTTCTGCCGTGTGTGCGTCGGAGATCACTTTCAGGTCCATGGCTGTTCCTGCCCAGACCGCCAAGTCCTTGGATTTGATGGATTTGGCCAACTCGGACGTGTTGTAGTTGCTGATGGCGTCGTTGACTGACGTGCGCTCATCCGCGAAGGCATTGAGAACGGAAGCAACATCGGCGCTGGCGTCGAAAGCCTTGGAGCTGTTTGTCAATGTTGCTGCAGCTTTAACATCTACAGTCGGAGTCGACGCCTTGGCATACCTTTTGCTTTTCACCCAGATATCCTCAGCAGTACTGTATGGTGATGCCGAAGTTGGCGAAGTTCTTGTGTTCGACGCAATAACAAAGCCACACATTTCGTCACCATAGCTGTTGTAGGTTTCCCAGTTCGCAGTAGACGATTTTCCACGGTTGATCGAAGCACCGTCGGTTGTCTTGGAGATCCAGGCCACATACTTGCATTTGTGCCCCGTCTCCAACGTCCACACGCCGCAGTCCACATTAAACGTTTGTCTTTTGTCCATTTTTTTTGGACACTGGTCTTCAAAGCTTCCGCCCGAGAACTTGAGCCAGTCGTACTTCTCGCCGAGAATGCTGTTGATCGAATTCCACGTGCCATCGTCAATTGCCTCTTGCATACTGGCCTCTAGACCCTTGGAGTTGAAGCTGTTCTTGATCTCGTCAGCGACATTGGCAAGATCGGTGATTGCCTTCACAATCTTCGCTCGATTGCCTGCGTCATTGCCAGTGAGCTGGTCAACGGTCGACTGGTCGGTGGCGTACGCAAACTCGCACTGGATGTAGTTCGTGTACGCAACTGCTAACGCATTAACGAACGAAATGGCTTCCTTGAGATATGCGGCGGCCTGGGTCACGTATGAATTGCGCATGGTTTCTTTGGTGGAGCTCACGTCCACGAGAGTCAGAAAGAGAAGATTGACTTTTTGGGCTTTGTCACAGCTTCTCTTTATAGCCGAGGAAGCGTCGTCCAGTTTATTGGAAGTCGAGAGCTCCTTCCCAAACGAACGCACCTTGCGCAGTTGGTCTCGGATGCCAGAGAGACCGACGCGGGCGGCCACTTCGGGTGCTTGGTCGTTGATGGCTTGAGCGATATCGGCGTATTTCTGGTTCACAGTCTTGACGAAGTTCTTCATCGCCTGGTCCTGCGCGCCTGCGATGAAGATCGACAGCACGGCGTTGACCACGACACCCGCAAAGAGGAACGCGCCCGAAGAGAAAGCCGTGGCCACGTTTATAAAGGCTTGGACCGTCTCCGCGGTGGCAGCATTGGTGAGCTGGGTTTGCACCGAATCAGTCGCCGCCTGGTAATCTTCCTTGTCGTACGTCTTCTTTTCCGCGAGGCGTCTGGAGCCAGGAGCCACGACTGAACATTCCGTATGGAAGCACATGTGCTGCATCCACGAGTCGCTCCAGTTCTCCGACCGGGATTCCATGAGGCTCCATGACGACGCGAAGGGGTACCCTTGAAGGTCCTGGCTCGACTCCCAGGCCTCGGCCGAGAATGCTGAGCCGCTGACAGGCGCGGTGTCGCGCGATACAACGGATGCTGCGAGCGCAGGCCTCAAGCCCAGTAGCGCTATTGCGCACGTCCCAACACAGATGATTTGCATGAAGGCGAGAACAGGAATGTGTGGCGCAACGTTGTTTCCCAAAGTGCGGGAGGGATGACCCACCATGGTCTAAAGACAGTGTCAGCATTGTACTGACATTAGTCAATGCACAGTGGGATGGATATTGGGAAAGAGGAGCGCGCAGACAGTCTGTATTAGTTGTGAAAGGTAGCCTGGCTCGTAACCTTAGTCTCCCACATGACAGCTCATCTATCAACGTGGCGCTGAGACGACTCTAATCTGTGTTATTTCGCAAGAGACGTCGCATGCGTCGTGACCTAATGGCGTAAGATCCCAGCCCCAGCCATGTGCGCGTATCCCACGCAAACGTGACGCTGTCGTGGCTGCGATCTGGGTTATCGGTGCATGTTTGCACCCAGAAACTTTGGAGCCGTACAGAAGACAAGCACAGTGGTCTCCATGTGGAAAGCCCTCTCCTCTCCTCGACATGAATGGCCAAGCTTCAAGCCATGAATAGACAGCAAGTGTACAGTATTGCAAACAATACGCCTCTTCTCGTTATTGGGGGGCCGAAGTGAACACGACTTTCAAGTCTTTCCCACATTCAGACGGACTTGGCAATCCCTGCATAGACTCAAGGCAAACACGTCGCTCTCCAGTCTCACGCTTTCATCGCTCAATTGCCAATGTTTATACAATTAAAACAAAATCTAAAGCGACGGTCTGTTCGATTGGCCTTCTGGTGTAAATTATCTACGTTCAGGCCAAGGTCTGCTCGCAGAACTCTCCAGTCGCACCCTCAGGACAAGTGCACTGCTCGAACTCACACGCTCCTTCGCCGCACAAGTCAATCACATCGCAGAATGAGCGGAAGTAGGCGTGGAACACTTGAGTCGTGGCGTCCAAGGCGCAAGCAGCCATGCCGAGTCCTCCACCCGAGTACGCGAGGCAATCCAGAGTCTGGCGGTTGCGGTAGCGCTTCGTGGTCCAGTCGTAGCTGAATTGTTGGGCGGTCTTGTCGCCATCACACGTCACCATCGAGACGCTTTGGCCTTGCTGCGACATACACAGAGGCGATCCGAGCAACGGCAGCTTGATGACTCCGTTCTGAGGGTGATACTCCCACAACTGAGTCTCAGCCTCCAAGTCACAGTCCGCAAAGGAAACCGAACCACCGGAGCTGTACTGGAGGCATTTGCTCAGGTCGCTGTTGCGCACAGGCATACCAGGGAGGTCCAGTCGATCCATCTCCACAAACATCTTGGTGGTCGTCGAGTTGCTGAGCGACGTTCCGCTTGAGAGAGCGAGCACCTTGTAGCGACCTGCCAAGGTCTCTTCCAGCCCAAAGTAGGACGAGGAGTCCTTGGACGTGATGCTGCCCGCCTTCGGGAGGTACGACCACTGCTGCTCAGTGGCTTGGGGATTGCAGCCACCAACGGATACTTCGCCCATTGCAGTCCGCTCCATGCAATAGGTCGGAGATCCCACGGACCGGAGCATGTGCTTGACGTCGTCCCAGAGCCACAGGTGGTTGTCCACTCGCTTGTCCGGCAGAACCACTTCGATGCGGCCGCCTTCCAAACCCACCGAGCGATAGTCGAGCGTGCGCAGCACAACCTTGGGGTGCTTCTTTTGGCACCGGTCGCCAGAGAACCCCACAGGGCAGTTGCATTTGCCTTCCATGGTACACGATCCGCCATGCAGACACTTGACGCCGTTGCACTTGACAAAATCGTCGCAGTACGTGCCGGCGTATCCGTCGGTGCAGGAGCACTTGCCCTGGATGCACGTTCCATTGTTGCTGCACTCCAAGGACGAGCACGTTTCTCTGATGCACTTGAGGCCGCTGTAGCCAGTCTCGCACTGACATCCGCCGAATTCGCACTTGCCGTGGTTGCAGCCGTCGGATCCCATGAAGTCCGGCATGAAGCAGTAGTCTCTCTTGGGGACGTACCAGTGCTGACGCGCGTCTGCCGCACTGCAGGTCGCGATGCTCAGAGCGTTGTCAGAAGTCAAAACGACGCACAGCGTGGACGACGCAAGTCTCAATAGACCGCTGGTCGAGTCGTACTCGAACTGCTGGTTGTTCTCTTGCGTGTCACAGCTTGCACTGATCACGGACGCCTTGGGGTTCAACTTGGTAGCCAGCTGCGCCTGAGCACACACACTGCCTTGGCGCAGGAGACCAGCTCCACTGTATCCCTCGAACTTCCACTGGAGCTCGGCGTTCAAGCTGCACGTGGCGATCTGCAGCTTGCCATTGGTGATCGCCCAGCACGCCTTGGCGTCGTTGCGGTTGCGAATGAGGAATGTCGGGTCGTAGATGTCCACGGGTTCCTGCCAGATCTGGCCGGGGGATTCAATATCAACGCAGGTGTCCACACGAAGCGTTTGCTCTGAACCAGGAGAGGACTTGGTGGTCATGAGGCACAAATTGTGGTGATCCACTTGGAGCAGCCCCATTTGCACGTTGTACCACCACTTCTGCATCTCGGAACCGGAGCACAGGACGAGTTTGACATTGGGTTGCGCTGCCTCCAGACACATGAGCCGGTCCTTGACTTTGATCTCGTTGGTGTTGTCGACATCGTGGAAGAACAGCTGGCTCCGCTTTGACGGATCTGGAGCTGCCGTGATGAGATCGTAGGTGGAAGAGCCGACCGTGAGGAAGTAGCCGGTCGAGGCTTGGATGCCCTTGTACACCGCACCAGTCTCGCACTTGGAGCCATGGACTCCCTCGGGGCAGCGACAGTTGCCGTTGACGCAGACGCCGCCGTTCTGGCACATGACCCCGGAGCACTTGTCGTTCCAAGGCTTGACGGTGCTGATGGTGAAGAAGTGGTTGCTGGGCAGTGACGCGCAAGGGGCCGTGGTGAGCGGATTCCCATCGCCCGCAGTCGTGATACAGAGTGTCGTGTCACGGATGTGGAAGTTGCCAGTCGTCTTCCCGTTGTCGGAGCTGATGATGTCAAAGTCGATGTGCTGATTCTTAACCGACGCATCGCAGTCCCACAGATGGGCCGACTTCTCTTCTCCGACAGTCGGGGCGTCCAGGCAGACGCTGCTGCCAGACATCCCAAGGGTTAGATAGCCTTCCTCAAAGTTGTACTTCCAGTTCTGCAGCGGCGAGTTGGCGCAGTCCTTGGGTCGCACGTCGGCGTACTTCCACTGGTTGTCGGCCGTCAGACACTTGTTGTCCTTGGTCACGTAGTAGCCGTTGTAGTGCAGCGACCACTGCTGGTTCGTGCCAGGGTTCGTGCGGCTGCACCAGTACACTTGCACCGTGGAGCCCGCGGACTTGTCCGCATCCAGACAGAACTCGTTCATGTCCACGTTGAAGAACGTTAGCTTGTCCGTGTCGTAGTCCCATTGCTGCTTGGGCGTGTTGTCGGCGCAGGTGACGACGAGCACGACCGGACGGCCGTCCGAGACAGCTCCTCGGCCCGAAATGGTGACGCACCAGCCGTCGGGAGACTTGATCTGCTTCTGGTAGTTGTCATTGTACATCCACTTCTGCTCCGCCGCCTGCGTGTCGTCGGCGTACTTGACTCCCCACGAGTTGGACGTCTGCCAGAAGCGCGTGAGGGCGGCGTTCCAGCTGGTCAGGATCTCCAGCTGCGTGCCGTCGGCCGTCGCGGGGGCTGCCAGCCAAGACGCAGCGGCGACCGTGAGAGCGGAGAGAAGACGGAGCCTCATGCTGCTGGTTGGTTGGTCGAGAAAATCGAGAATGAGCGACTGGGCCTGCTGGGCGCATGGCCCGAGTGGCCCGTCTATCCGGTTACCGACAGTGTCTGCGCATCCCATTAGTATCCAGTGCAGAAAAAGGGCGAGCCACAAATCCCTTCGTGGGTTCCCTCAGCCACCCAACATCCGTCCAGCTTGTCCCACCGTCGCATCAGTGGCGGATTCCTCACAGAGAGAGACTCCTGCCTCGCCAATCACTCGCGATCTTCCCAGCTCTCGCTCTCCGTCGCCATGCGCTTCTTGCTCTCTCTCGTGCCTGCAGCGCTGCTGTTGCTGCTGCCGTCGGGGACTCAATCCATCACTGATCGTGAATGGAAAGCGATTCCAGTGGCTAGTAATACGACGCGCCAACTGGCCTCCTCCAGCTCCGTGACGCCGTTCTTTAACGACCTCTCGAGCTTCCTCGCGTATTTGACGTCGGGCAAGCTCGATGCCTCTCAAGTCATCGCCAAGCTCGGCACTGTGGATTTCACCATCCTGAGCAAATCCATGGACATGCTTGAGCCGGAGGCTAGCAAGTCGAACAATTGGAAGGACATCTCCGAGGATACGAAAAAGCAAATGGATGCCATCAAGACAAATTTGAACACGCTCACCACGCAACTCACGCAAAACATGAAAGAATCCGCCGATATCAACGAAGTGAAAACAATCATCAGCATCTGGACTAATCTTCATGGCTACATCTCGGCTACCAGCACGAGCCTTCGCAGCCATTGCCGAGACGATCCTGAAAGCAACATGAAGACTTTGGCCATGTCCAACTTCTCTGCTTCAGCCAACCCGACCTCCCGCGCGTCTATCATTCTCTCAGGCATGGTGGTGGGCATGTGCATCCACCAGTTGTGCACGCCCAACCTCAATCCAAGAAACGACCTCACGATGATCGGCACTGTGCTTCTGACTTGGGCCGGCACGCAGCCCGACGCCGCAGCAAAGAAGCAGACCATCAACACGTTCCTGGACGGGTTGAAGAAGGGCAACGTCCCCACCAACCAGTACGCAGACGTGAACGCGGGCGTCGTGGACTCGCTGAACAAGTATCTGGACTCGCACGACGACCTGTTGAACGGCACTATGAGCGCCATCAACAGTCCCGAGTGGCGCCAGGCCACCAGCAGCAACACGGCCGCCGGGAGCGGAGCAGCAGTTGTGGCCGCAGCGATCGCCAAGGCTTCGAGCGAGAACATAAAACAGCTGACGTATCTGGACGACTATGTTGTCGAAACGCACAACATTCGCATGGACAAAATCGGCGAAATCAGCACCAAGGTCGACAGCTGGCACACCAAGAAGATGGACCAGATCAGCAGCATGAAGACGACGTTCACGGGCCAGCACGAGGAACGCATGACAGCTTTGACCAACGTGGACACCAAGGTGCGCTCTATCACGAACCAGGCCTCCCAAGGCTTCTCCAAGTTCCAGTCGGACATACAAGGCGTTAAGACTGGACTGCAAAGCCAGATCGCTCGAATCGACGACGAGATCAAGGCCGATGCTGGCGAGACGACCAACTATCTCTCCAATGCGCTGATCGATGCTGGCAACCAGCGAGACGCCCAGATCAACCGCATCGATTCGCAAGTACGACAGGGAGCTGAAGTGATCAGTCAGCATCTCGAAAGAGCTCAGCAGGTCGTCCAGAACGAGTTTGATGCGACCCAGAACACTCTCACAAGCGCTTCCGACAACACGGCCAAGTTTATCACAGAAGCCATGACTCAACTGCAGAGCACGGTCGTGAGTACGTACACGCAAGTGCGCGACATCGTGACGGATCGCATCCAGACTGCGGCTGACGGCCTGAGCGAAGAACTGAGCTCCATTGATCGCAAACTGCAGATCACCAACAACCGCCTCGAGGTCCTGGAAACGACTGTGACCACAGTCCAAGAGAAGCTGGCGGTGGCTACGCAGCTGCTACTCAATCTGGAAGCCTCGATCGACATTGTGGCGGATCGCTTGCGTGGATTATCAAGCGACATCGCTGGGATCCTCTTCGAGGGGGACTTGGAAGACTTGAACAACCGATTTAGCAACCTGCGCGAGAAGTACTCGGCCTACGTGTCCAAGACCAGCTCTCGAACGATCTTCGCCATGAAGACGGCCTGCGACTCCAACATGGCCTACGACCTGTTCCTCTCGTTCATCAACCTCATCGACATCGACGACAGCCAGATCCCAGATCAAATGCAGAAGTTTGGGCACCTGGCCAAGAAGTACGAGCAGTTCGGCATGGTCGTCGTGGGATCCATGGTCGAGCTCTCGTTGCTCAGCAACCTGTGCTCTGGCCTGGGCTACACCAGTCTGTCTCGGATGGAGCTGAACCAGAAGGCGACGGAGCACGACAGTCTCATTCGACGCACGGCAGGCCAGTTCACTCGACACGTGGACGAGATTCTCCCGATATACATGATTCGCTACTACATTGCCAGTGAGTTGGAAGCCGCCAGCACACAGCAGTGGGGCGACGCCTCAGCCAAGCAGGCTCGTGCTGACACTCTTCGTGGAAAGCTGCAAGATTCGATCGGAGACTTTGCTCAGATCACGGTGTTCTACGCTGGCGACGGAACCATTGAGCTGAATCACTTGGACGAGCTCGCCTCCAACACCACCGATATCCGCGAGACCAAGCGCCACGGTGTTCTGCTAAGCTCCAACAAGAAACTGGGCATCATGTGGGGCTCAACAACTCAGCTTCCGGACTCTGAACACGCCCAGATTGACGACCAAGAGCTGTTGCGCCAGGGCATCTATCGTGGCTACATGCGCTCAAGCGACAACCGCACTGACTGCGCAGTCGCCCAAGACCCGTCCGTGTATCCCCGTTGTACGTCCTGCAACTGCATGCACTATGAGTACTTCGCCTCGACGACCTCCTCAACTGCTGGTCGCGCTGTTACGCTCTTCAACTCGAGCGACTTTGACAGCGACTTCGCTGTGATGACCACGACCAATCCCTTCGTGGACTACGAGATCCAGACGATCCTGCTGCAAGTGGACAATGTCGGCTCGGCGCAGGGCCGAGTCCGAGCTCCAGCGCTCTCCAAGTCCCGAGCCCAACAGGAGCGCGTACTGTGGGAGGGGTTCTCGGACACCGGCAAGATCAAGGTGGCTCCAGCCAACGTCAAAGGCACGCTGCTGTACAAGAACGAGATGGAGCTGACGCTGCAGTACACTCGGAGTGAAGGCGCGACAGAGTCCTTCCGCCGTGTCATCCAGCTCTTCTGCAACGGTCGCAGACAGATCGTGACGTACACGACCCCCAAGGCGTCGTTCCAGTACACGTGCCGCGAGAACGCGCGCACCACTTTGGAAGGAAGCTCCAACACGTTGGTGGTGGGCGGTGTTCCTTCCAGCCGCATGCAAGGCGCAGTGTGTGCAGCTACGTCCACGGAGAAGCGATGCCGTGTCGTTGGAGACCTTGATGAAGTTCCGCTTGGCTTTAACTTCCTGGACATCGGCCAGTACGTCACCGACCTCACGGTCTTCAGCGGAACGCAGCTGAGCGGCAGCTTCGCCATCTGCAAGGGATGCTCGGCGGCGGACCTCCAAGCCTCGGGCATCGCGCTGCAGTCATTCTCACTCGAGACACCGGCCCTGTCGATTCTACCGTTCCTGGACGTAACGTGCACCAAGATCAGCGAGACGCTCATGGTCTGCCGTGAGTAGGATGGAAAGACACAGAGACAGTCAATCTTACGCTTTGGCATTTTCAATCGTCGTCCTATTTTAAGCGTTGGTCCTTTTGTTAGCAGCTTTGGATCCGCGCGAGTGGAGAGTGGCTCCATTGCCAGCAGTCTGCGATACGCACAGGACCGTGCTTTCGGGGCCACGATTTCTGGGTGCAACGCTCCTTTACTGCTCCCGCCAATAGCATTACTCACGAACGAATCATCCGTGCAAACTTGATACCGACAAAGTGAGCCAGTCACTGTCAATAGCTGCAGCGGGCTACTAATTAAGATGGATGGGTAGCCACAGAGGTTGTGAGTCCGCAGTCTTTAAACGCCAGCGCACCACTCAAGCATGATTGTGTGGAGAGCGCTACTACTGTGTACGGCCTTGTGCCTTCCGCAACGGTCCGCAGGCGTCGAGGTTATCTCCAGCGCTGCAGTCGAGTCCAACGCGCCCCCGCGTCGCTACTCTGCGGTTGCGGGCTCCAGCTCTGACGACTTGCACGGCTTCCCGTTCGTCTCCGCGATGGATCAGGAGGAAGACGTCTTGTTCGACCACGCGGACGAAGAGTGGTCTCAGAGCGTCTGTTCTTCTGTGTCGGCATGCCCGGCCTCCTCCGTGTCCCCAGCCCGACGACTTGCGACAACTCCCAGTTCGGACTCCGTGCAGCAACTGATCGGCAAGTTCAAGGAAGAGAGCTACTACCAGTCCACCTTGGACTTCGTCACCAACATTGGCAACGGGCCCCTACTGGCGTTCGGAATGATCGCGTCCCCGATCTTCTCGTCCATGACCACGTCCTTCGGCGAGGTGTGGAAGAAGCTGCAGGAAAAGCTGCTCATCCAGGCCAACTCGGTCATGAGCTACGTCGACCAGACGGAGAAGAACATGGCCTTTTCAATCGCCAAGGACAAGGTGGACCAGTTCACGACTGCCACCGGCGTGTTCGATTACTCCAGAAACACGCTCAAGGAGGATCTGGGGACGATCTGCGTCGATGCGACCATGAACCCGACGTATACGCTGCAGAACCTCAACTCATTCGCGTCGGAGTATATCAGCAAACTCGCTGCTGCGTGCACAACGCTGGGAGATTGCATCGACAGCCATGGCTTACAGTACGTTCTGGCCATGACGGTAGCCTACGGCAACGCGATGATTTGTGCGGCTGAAGAGATCCAGAACAGCGACGACCTGTACAACCAAGCCCTGATCTACAGCAATCAGATTGACGTTGTCGGCACATCGATCACCAAGGCGGTTAACGCTGCTAAGACTTACGCCGTCAACGCCACCAATGGAGGCGGCTCTGGACAGGCATCACGCACGATTGAGCAGATGTTTGATGACTTGAAGGTTATGAGCAACCTGCAAGAGAAGAACCAGGTCATCGACGGCTACAAGGACTATTTCCCGTGGGCCGCGTTTAAGGTCATCGAGTTCTCCGGCGACGACGCTGACGAGGGCGAAACTGCGTGTGGATTCGGTGTGACACTCGAAGGCCAAGTGAGCGACGTGTATTGCGGAATGATGTACGATCAGGTAAAGCACAAAGGCGGCACCGTGCTCATCTGGCAGCCAAAAGATGCCTCTTCAGCCGACTGCAAGTACACGATCACGAGCACCGACTTCGCCGACGGAGGGACTTCCGGCAAGGTGAATAGCATTATCGACAGCTACCACAAGCAGCCAAAAGACCAGCAATTGGGCTTGGCAATCTACCCGCGGATCAAGCCGACGAGAAGCGGCTGGATCGATTGCAACTACGTGACGACAATCGTAGTCACAGGAAAGAAGTACGTGACTCCCGACGTGAAAACTGTGACGCCCAATCTCAATCAAACCGCTCGAAACGACGTCGACGCTCTCATCAAGTCCCAGACCGAATCCTCCGGAAGCACGCTGTCTACGACTGCAGCGGTGGACTACTTCAACAAGTTTCAGGACCAACAGAACAGTCTGCAGAAAGTACTGGAGGACTTTGGAACGTCGGAGCTGGCCAAGGCCATTGGGAAACGCGATCCAGCAGTGCTGACCGGAGGCGAATTCGGTCTGTCGGTGTTGGGCAAGGCCACGGAGAACGAGTTGGGCAAAATGGATCAGATCCAGAACCATGTGGATGATACACACAAGGTCGAGATGTCGGCGCTCACTGGCGTCTCCAACAAGCTTGATACGACTCACGCCGCTGAGATGCAGGGCCTCGATGACTTAGGCACCACCGTAACGGGCCAGCACAACGAGGAAATGGAGGAGTACGGCGTTATCAGCGCAGATGTCGACACGCTCGGGTCCACCATCGACGCAGGCTTTTCCCAATCGTTCAGTGCCGTACAAGACGTCCAGTCGACCATTTCCAATGATCTGGCTGGCATCAGTCACACGGTGGGCACCAGCGCAGAGGAAACGCGGCAGAAAGTGAAGAGTGTGCTGGACCAAACGACGCAGAAGACCTTGCAAGCCTTGGGATCGCTCTCTCAGACCATCGCCTCCGTTAATACGGGCACAATCAACGCTCTCGGCCAGCTCCAGAGCTCGATTGAGCAGAGAAGCGATCAACTGCGCCAGTCCATTCAGCAGGAGTTCTACCAACGGCAAGTTCAAGTTCATAATAGCGTTGTTGAGACGACGAACCTTGTCTTGGCTGCTGCGGACAGTGTCACGAACACCTTGTTGTCCGAGATCGACGTCGTCCAGGCAGGCTTGGGCAAGCAGCTCGTGACCATAGCGAGCAGTGTGGACGTGCTGGACGGCCATTTGGTCACGCTTGAGGGCCAATTGGTCGACGCTCGCAAGCAAGTGGACAAGATGCTCGTGTTCCTGGCCAACATCCAGCAGAAGACCACGAACATCCTGAAAAGCGTCCAGAATATCCCAGAACTGCTGCGAAAGGCGCTGTTTGAGCACAATGTGGACCACTTGACCGAGGCGTACAAGAAATTGAACTACGCGTTCACTCAGTACATCGCAACAGGCATGCTCCCGCTGTACCGATACGAGCTCTTGACGGCTTGCAAGAACTACGCCCAGGGAGACACGCTGTTCTCCGCCTTCATCCATCTGGCCGGAGTGACAAGCAGAACCAAGCTCATTGACTACTTCAGCAACTTCGACTACGACCGCACGAGCTACGAGCGTTTCGGAGGCGAAATGATCGTGGGCGCATACGGACTGCAGCGTCTGTCTCTCACTTGTTCGCGCCTGAAGCTGAACCTCACGACCGAGAGCTTCGTCGCCTTGTCTCGAACGTGGGATGTGGACGTCAACACGGCCATGGGCGTCTTGCAGGTGAACATCGAGGAGGTCATTCCTCAGTTCTTCCTGGACGACTACTACACCTCCCAGCAGCTGTCGCAGTATCTACAGGACGCTCGCGCCTTAGTGAGCTCCAATGACGACGATTTCGCATTTGAAGCTATTGAGCAAGTGCGCTATCGCATCCAAGAAGACCTCGGCACCTTCGCGAGTGTCTCGGTGATCAACGTGGACGACGCCAGCAAGCTGAGCTTGTGGGTCTCTCCTGGTGGCGCGGGCAACGGCATCAACCGCTACGGGGTTTTTAATTCGCCATCCAGCCTCTTGGTCTTGTGGAGCAACACTGCAAAGCAGATTCCCTCGGTACTGAACGACAAGCTCCGAATCGAATTGCCGACAACAATTTCCACCTCAAGCCTCGCAACCGCATTCCACGGGACGTTGTGGCAGGCGTACTGGGACCACGGCTTAGTGCGCACTGTGGTGCGAGTGGAGAAGATCGGCAGCGTGTGTCCGTGGGCGATCGCAGACTCTGCGTACCCTTACTGCTGGGCTGGATCTGGATCCGCCTGCTACTGCGTTCAGCTGGAAGGGATTCCCGACTCTCCATCCACGCAGGAACTGTCGAGCAGCAACCAAGTGCCCACGTATTATACCTTGTACACAACCTTCGACGACTCGACTGCGGCTAGAAGCGACTACCTGATCTCCGCCTCTATTGACGCTGCAAACGCTTCAGACGCGTCGCTGGGAGCCAACAAAATGCGCGGAGTGCCCTCGAACCGCTTGAGCTACTCCATCTGCATGGCCAGCGCCAAGCCGCATCAGGTGT
>JAADXR010000633.1:0-15067 GCA_023337935.1 Elongisporangium anandrum
ATCTCGTCCTGTTCACGTTGGTGAGTGGCAGAGTACCTTAGAGGTGAAAGGCCAGGAGACGTGAACCCCTTTACGGCAGTTGCCGCTGGTTGGAGTCGCTGAATTCAGGATTTCCAGGCGAAGAGAGGTTTTAGGGTCGTAACCAGTGAGCCAAGACCGTAGATTTCCGAGTCCTAACACTTTCTATTACACGTGGTTGCTCCCATCATCAGTGCAGCGTGTGATCACCTTATTATTAGAGCTTGCCAACCTTACCAGAGGTTTTGTGGATCAGAGCTGTCGATCCTCCATTTTTTGATCGAACAATCAGATCGTTTTCTAATATTAGTGATCTTATCGGATATTCACTGAAGATGATATTTATAAATAGATGTTTGAACATATTGCGCCATCTCATCCATTTACGGTTTTGTTGCCCAACGTGCCCAGCTTCCGGTTGCTCGACTTGAAAGAATTTTGATCATGATGCAAGGTGGAATGGTGGTATCCGCAATTGAAGCTAAGTCTCATCGTGGCTCTTCAAGTCACATGGTATCTGTCCAACGTCGACGCAGTCAAACACTCACGTACAAGATGCCAAAATCCAGATTTTGGCAGCGAATTATAACTCTCCTGGCCGCAAACATTTCTCTGTATATGTCGATACAAGTCACCATGCAAATGTTTGAATCCGTCACCGGGCTCGAGAGATTGGTCCACACTTACACGCTGGACGACTCCACTACCATGAGCCAGTGGATAGGCACCTCCACCATTCGCCAAAGCCCACTTGTCAAGTATGCACTTGACGGACACACGGACTCACTCAATCAGACTTTGTATCTTGGACTCGATGGCCGCGCTTCTCTTGAGCATTGTGAGCAGTTGGGCACGCGTCAACAGGAAATTTACAGCGATGGTTGGCAAAGACTGCTCTTTTCAGAAGCGGTCGTTGGTACGGCCTACAATTTCACTTTCCTCAGTGATATCGAACTCATCGCCCCCGCCGTGGACTGTGGCTCTGTGTTCATTACTACCAATGATTCGACTCGAGGCAAATTCTACTTTCTCACCCGCGCCAAAGCCGATCTACAAGATATTTATTTGCTTACACTGTCGATGGCCATTCAAGATTTCTGGATCACAAGTGAGACTCGGGTTGGTTCGGCAGCTGTTGCGTCCTTTACGCTTATCAACGATCTCCAGTCCGACCACGTCGATCATCATTTCGTCGCATCCCTTGGTTATCCGTTCTATTCATTGAACTTTTCGGCCTGTGAGTTGCTAGATGATGGCGAACATGATCATTTGTTGGAGCTTCGAACAGTTCCTAGAAATCGGTCGCGGGAACTTACTCAGCTTGTTCAAACAGCGTACCGCTCAGGATTTTACCTTACTTCAGAAACGGCGCGTTTTAACATCAGGCAGCAAGTATGGCTGCTTGAAAATTCACCGTTGAGCGCCATCACAAGGTGGAGATGGAAGAGCAAGAACAGGAGCAGAAATATGTGGGCATGGGTTCACCTTTTCGAACCAATCTTTGCAATCTATGTCAGTGGCCACATAGTCCTAGCAAGTTTAATCGTCTATCAAGCGTTCCAGGAAAGGAATTTGTGGGCCTCTGATGCTAGTGTCGCTATGGCAAAGCCAACTCAGTTGCGAGGAATTCTCATCGCGCTTCTTTGGTGTTTTACCAGCTTCTGGGACCTTACCGAGTTTTGTCTGCAAGATGCGCACGAGATCGCCGGAGTCGATCGCATTTTTAGCTTTACTTCGGTCATGCGATACGACTTTTTGTTAATCACAGGGAGTTGGGCCTCTTTCGTAGCACACGCTGCGAAAGAACGCATTGATCCTGGACTTGGTTTTGTAGCCACATTGCTCATCTTTACTTTTCGCAAGAATATCATCGAATCGTCTCCGTTGCTTGTCAAGTCTATCAAAGAATTGACTTTTGAGATTGGTGAGCAAGAACTCAGGTCGTCACCACTGAGCCCTATGCTGCTTCGGACTCCCTACGCGATCGAGCAGTATCCAGTCAAACTGATGCTGTATGTGCTGTCTCCATTGTCCATAGTCACTATAGTGATAGTGGCTTTTGTTATCGCGAGGAAGATCCACAGGCATTTTCATCCACAGATGAGAGGCAGCCAGCAGTCATATACTCCAAGCCAAAATCCACAATCCTTGGGTGAAGGTCAACCGCTGGTCAAGTCCGCTTTCACCAACTTTGAGCTCGCAACTGGATCTCAACTTGAGACCATGTACGGGTTGATCACGGACTTTGATAATATCATCATCATCAAGGGCATGAAGTTCGCTTCGGCGGATGGTGTCTTTGGAGCTGGCTTTGTTATTATCAACAACATAATGCTTGTGCAGGTGAATGATATATGGCATATCCTGCTCATGAAACTCATCCGCGTGCGACACACCAACGTGTACATGTTCTTGCTAAGCGGCACGACCGTACGACAAACGGCGCTGATAGCATACCCAGAGACCATGACTATGCGAGATCTGCTGCATATAAGCGTCACCACGCTATCGTAAAAGGCAAAAACGTTGGTGCGCCATCGAAATGGTAACCTACATAGTCCATATTACACTTTCTTCGCTTGGGTGTTGGCTGCCGCTTTGTGCTTCGGCTGACGGCGTCTATGGAGCTGGTTTCGCTATTGTCAACAAAAAGTTCCTCGTGCAAGTGAACGAAATTGGCATATCCTGCTCATGCAGCTCATTCGCGTGAGATACACCAACGTGTACATATTCTTGCTAAGTGGGACGACTGTACTACAAACGGCGCGACTGGTATACCTAGAAACCATGACAATGCGAGATCTGCAGTTGTTGCAACATGGTGGAATTATCTAAACAGCTAGCCACAAAGTATGGCGAACCTAGGTATTTATATAAGAGCTATGCTCTGCTCCACATGTAACCAGAGCACATCTTGGATTTTATATGATCAATACGCATTCTTGAGTTCGTATGTGCTTCCGAACTCCTTGTGAGCATGGAGTACTGTTTGATTCGCAGACACGAAAAAAAATCCAGTTCCACTTCTTTGAATATGTTTCGCGGTGTTTGATCTCAAACTCGGATGCGTAGCTGGAACTTGTCCTCAACGAGCTTGAACGATCATGATCACACACGGCCAAAGAAAATATTCGAGCTTGGGCATGCATCAGCCCTCAACCCGCGTAGCTTGATACAATTGAATGTGAGCTGTCTTCTTCGCCGTAAAATTCCGTAGAGCTGAATGAAATCGTCAACCTGCCCAATCCATGTCGTTCGGCAGCAACCGCACTGGGCCAATATAGCCACGCTCCCATCGGAGCATCACTTGCAGCATCTCGATTGCCCAGTACGCTCGACTCGTGTCCTGTCGGCCAACTTGGCTGATCTTGCAATCGTCGCCGGTAGCCCCTTCCCGCTCAAATGCCATCCAACTGTAGCTCGGCAGCGAGTCGTACTTGGTCGGGACGCCTCCAGGCGTAGGACCGCATGCATTTGGCCAATCGATTAAGCGATCTGGGTCTAGAGAGCAGAAAATGATCACGTAGCCAGTCTCCGTCTCAAAGAACGTGTGCAGAAGCAAACAGCGCTTCATTGAAATGGACTCGCACTGCTTCACAGCATCCCGCTCGCGCACCAGATACTCTTGATAGATCACCACATTGCTGTGGTCCACAGTCTGCACCAGTTCACAGCGCATCTTCATACTGGGCGAATGCAGTGCCGTGAAGATCTTGGGCGAGCTCACGACTGACCACGTGCGCGCCATCAACGCATAGGCTGATTGGGTCGGGAACGTCTTCTGGAGAGAGAACTTGAGTTGTCCGTTTTCCTCGCGCCTTCGATCCGTCCAGCCAAAGGCCGACATGCCTGAAGTGATGAAATGCTCGCTCTCGGTAAACGCGCGGATCTCTTTGTAAAGCTGACGTGCGATGCCATGGCACTCGTCCACAGTCATGGGCTTGTGAAGCCGCAGCGCTGGCGCTGCTATCGGGACTTCGGTTGTACTACTTGGATTGGCGGTGGCTGCATCTCCATCAACAGCAGCATAGTGAGCAGCCGCCTGGGCAAGCGAGTGCTTGAGCTGGTCTTGCCACGCCATGTAGGTCTCTTTCGACTCGCGCAGCGCTCGGTTTTCTTCCACCAGCGTCGCGCGCAGAGCGCCCAGCTCCTCCAGCAGCCTCACTTTCTCCTGGTCTTGGTCAAAGCGCGCGAGGAAGAACTCATAGCGGCGCTCCAATGCGGCCTCCTGCGCTCTCAGCACCTGGATGCTTTGCTGAGACCATGCCCACGTGAGCCCCTCGCGCTGTGTCCCAGCCAATCAGATAGCAAAGCGTACCAGCGTCTTGTAGTAGTGCCGGCGCGCACTCTCGCGGTTCTGCTCGCGGCGCCGCTCGGTCTTTTTGGGCAGCCGGCGCTTCTGCTGCTGCTGCAGCTCCACCGCGTCCTTCGGCGAGTCCATGGATGCTTGTCGAGCGTGGGGACGGAATGCGAGTCCCACGTTCCTTCTCCGCTGTTTCAGCCAATCAAGGCGCAGGCTGGGGATGGGTGCAACTCACTGGCTTCCGAGCACATCAAATTCAGGATTCGCAGTGCAGACGTCGACAGAGCAGGCCCGACTGCTGGGCGTTCGCAAGGATGAGCTCTGGAGATGGAGCGGACCTACCTCCGCTACTGTACCATTTGGCAGACAATTTGTCGCTGTGGCGGTCGACACCCGAGAAACGTCAGTGTGAACCCCCCACTGGGCTTGGCACAATGCTGCTGCCAATGGCTTGGCTGGCTCATAGCATCAAGGACAAGCGTGCGCATTGGAATGTGGTGGGGGAGACTCCATCGAACACTGAATATTCAAACAACAATGTTACGCACAAAATGAAGAGCGAAGGCGCTGGCAGCTCTTTGGAAATCGAAGAACCCAGCGCTCTTGAGCCTTGAAGCGTTGGCGAATAGTTAAATAGCTGGGTCTGTGGTGAGTCTTCAGCTACTCGACCAGTCCATATCGTCCGGAAGCAGTTGCACTGGCCCAATGGCGCCTCGCTCCCATCGCAGAATCACTTGCAGCATCTCAACCGCCCAATACGCTCGACTCGTGTCCTGCGTGCCCACTTGGCTGACTTTGCAGTCGTCTCCGAAGAGCCCATCGCGCTCAAATGCCATCCAACTGAAGCTCGGCAGCGAGTCCAACTTGACCGACACGCCATCTGGCACGGGTCCGCACACGTGCGGCCAATCCACCAGCCGCTTCGGATCCAGCGAGCTGAAGATGATCACATACCCGTTCTCCGTCTCGAAGAACGTGTGCAGCAGCAGACATCGCTTGACGACAGTCGCGTCTCGGCCTACGAGAGGACTCCGCTCACGCACGTGATACTCCTGATAGATCACCACGTTGCTGTGGTCCACACACTGCACGAGATCGCAGCGCATGTTCACGCTCTCGGAATGCAGCGCCTGGAAGATGTCCGGCGAGCTCACGACGGACCACGTGCGCGCCATTAGCGAGTAGGCCGACTGGTTCGGGAAGGTCTTCTGCAGCGAGAACTTGAGCTGGTCGCTCTCCACGCGCCGGCGGTCGGTCCAGCCAAAGGCCGACATGCCCGACGAGATGAAGTGCTCGCTCTCGGAGAACGCGCGGATCTCGGTGTAGAGCTGACGCGCGATCTCGTGGCATTCGTCCAACGTCATGGACTGCTTCAATCGCATGGTCTGCTGCTGCATTGGCTGGTCACTGGGCGGCTCAGCGTCCGGTTGGAAGCTCTCGTCACTCGCACGAGCGGTCTCGATCAGGTGCGCCAGCGCATTCTCCACTCGGTTCTGCGTGGACAAGTACGCCTCGTTGTACTCGCGCAGCATGCGGTTCTCCTCGATGAGCTCGGCGCGCGTGGCCGCCAGCTGCTCCATCAGACGGATAGTCTCATGGTCCTGGTCGAAGCGCGCGAGGAAGAACTCGTACTGGTGCTCGAGCGCCGCCTCCTGCGCCCGCAGCACTTCGATGCTTTTCTAACGAGATCACGATGCAGGGATGAGCTCACGCTGGGCTCACAGGCAGCTCTTAGAGAGAGGGAGGAGACATACGCACCAGCGTCCGGTAGTAGTGGCGTCTGGCGCTCTGGCGGTTCTGCTCGCGCCGGCGCTCGTGTCTGGGCGGTGTGGCCATCGAGTGACTGAGTCGATCGATGGAAGGCTGAGTCGCACATGTCCCAGACCAAGAGATGGATTTGTTTTTGACCAATCACAGCGCTGTACCTATTAATCGAGTGTGTTTACATAATCTGAAAAGTGCAGTTTAGTGTGGTGCACGTGACGTTTGTGTCAACGCCTGAAAGTGTACCCATGAGAATAGCGAATAAGATTGAGCGGTGAGATATCATGGACCACTTGCTGTAGGAGGCAGCCCTGGGGAGTGCTTCAGTATTGGCCTCCTCTCAGTCTGATTCACATCTTTCCAGAAGAGATCATTGCGGATAGCCAGCGAGACGGATCCAACTATAGACACCGCCATTGACCATGCTTCGTTTGCTGAGATGAGCAGAGGAACCCACGAGCTCTTTGATCTTGCTCTGGTTGATAATGGTCATAGCCAACATCAGTTGAAATTCAGCAGTCGGATCGGTCCCACAGCGTCCCGTTCCCATCGAAGTATCATCTGAAGGATCTCGATGGCCCAAAATGCGCGGCGCGTGTCTTGAATGCCCACGTTGCTGATCCTGCAATCCTCACCCGAGACTCCTTCTCTATCAAACGCCATCCAGCTGAAGCTTGGCAGCGTGTCATACTTGATTTGCACGTCTTGAGGCACAGAACCGCAGGCATTCGGCCAATCCGCCAGTCGCTTGGGCTCCAGCGAGCAGTAGAGAATCACGAACCCTTTCTCGGTCTCGAAGAACGTGTGCAGCAGCAGACAGCGCTTGATGCACGTCGTCTCCTGTAGTATGGCGTCGTCGCGCTCTCGCACGTGGTACTCCTGGTAGATCACGACATTGTTGTCGTTGACGCGCTGCACGAGCTCGCAGCGCATGTTGATGCTGCGCGAGTGGAGTCCGCAGAAGATCTCGGGCGAACTCACGACAAACCACGTCCGCGCCATGAGCTCGTAGGCTGTCTTGTTCGGAAAGACCTTCTCCAACGAGAACTGCAGCCGCCCGTTGTCCACGCGCCGCCGGTCCGTCCAACCAAAGGCTGTCATGCCTGACGTTGTCAGGTGCTCGCTCTCAGAGAACGCGCGGATGTCTGTGTACCTGGCCTTGGCGATCTCGTGGCATTCTTCAACAGTCATGGGCTCTAGCAGTCTCAGCTTGAGACGTGACGTGGCTCCTGCGCCGTCAGATGCTGCGGGGACGACTCTGTCCGTCAAAGAGATGCCCAACTGGAACTGCCATGACAGATACTCCTCCTTCTGTTCGCGTAAAGCGCGGTTCTCTTCGACTAGCGCCGCTCGTGTAGCTTCCAGCTCTGCCAGCACGCGCACATGCTCCAGTTCAGGGTCGAACCGCGCGAGATAGAACTCGTAGCGGTCGAGTAATGCTGCTTCCTGTGCACTCAGGGCCTTGATGTTGTCCTAAGAAGATCCATTCACAATGAGAATCGCAGTCATAAACGAACCGAGAGAGCGCAAGCAATACCAACGTCCGGTAGTAGTGACGGCGCGCGCTCTTGCGGTTCTGCTCGCGCCGTCGCTCCCATTTGCTTTCTTCCATGAGCCAGCGCTAAGCTTCTCTCTATGCCAGTTCTCCCGCTTCGAATCGCCCGCCCCATCACTTCATCAGGCGGTACGTATCCGAGTTTGGACCAATCACCGGTCAGAGTAATCAGATATCATGTTCCAAGCGTGTGGCTGTGCCAAGCCGAACGACTGAACTCTATAATAAGTTAATCAGACGCTGGATGGATTGACTACAAGACTTTCAAAGATCGGTTCGATAACTTCCGCAAGCCCTGCTTCCCCAATTCCAACCGTACAAGCTCGGCCTCGTCGTGTTGGAATCGGGCCAAGTCTCCACTAGTTGGACTGTCGAAACCGACTCTTGCGGTCGCGTTGAGGTTCTGTATCGGCAGTGTGTACGATTCTCCGTTCTCGCCGTGGTAGAGCACGAGGCCTCCGATCGTAAACTCATCTATGGATTCGCTAGCGTCTGGTGCAGTCAATCCAACAAACCGCCGAGCCAGCACCGATTGCGGGTACTTGCCGCCGTCAAACATCATCTGGGCGACCATCTCCGCTGTCATGTGTTCCGGGTGGCTGAAGCCATGCACAGCACGACTTCCGGTCGTTGTGAGCGCAAGAATCACAATAGCACCGATCAGTACGATTGTGATTCCAGCAAGAGTGATAGCCATACTTTTCGCAGGAATGGACACGACAACGTCCATCCATTGCTCGTTGCCATCAAACTCCAGCGTCGTGACAGCGCCCACAGTCGTTGTCGTCTTGACGACGCCTTCCTTCAGCAGGTAATACAGAGCTGACGTGTAGGAGGCCAGCAGTCCAGAGTCCATATAGTAATGGTTGTTGACAACATGGCGCAGGTAATCTTCCGATGCCTCGGAGCAATTGTAGTCCTTGCTCGCGCCGCGTTCCCACTCGTACGACTTGAAGTTGTAGCTGAGCAGAACATCGCCCTTGGTTCGATAAGGCGCATCTTCAGCAGGCGTCACCAGTGTCATAAGCGTGACCAGCGGGTGGCTGTACCGGCGCCGATAATGTACACATCGGTGTTGTTGTACGAATACGGGCTGAGGTCGTCTGTCGGGATGCTGGACTCACCGACGATCAAATGCTGCGTTCCATTCGATTTCGTATAGCCTCCATTCACAGGTACATCCAGTACGAAATCGATACCCTTGCAGTCTCCACTGCTTAAGGCACAATCTGCGTTATGATAGTTGGCGATATCGACGTTCGTCCACTGAAGCATACCCGTCGTCAGCGAGTACACTTTGCGAGGGTTCACAATCGTAGATCGATTGTTGGTGGGCGTGTCACTGTCGTGAGTGGGGCTCGCGTGATCGTACATGGCGTCTCCAACGATTCGGCTGGAGAGACTCACGATCCACATGGCTATCGTTGACTTCTTGGGGCACAGCCAGTACGCGTTGGAAATGTTCTCCTTGCCCGTGTTGTAATAATCGTACACAAGATGAAAGTCTTCCGTGCCGTCGTCGTTCAAGCAGACTGCTGTGCCTTTGATTTGTGGGTCTGGCTGATACTCGTTGCCATCGCTGTCGTACTCTTGCGTTAGCGGCATCACGCAAACACCAGGGTCCGGTCCGCAATCGTTCGCGATATCGAGGTCGTAATAATTGGTCTCGGTCGAGTTGTCGTTCGAGACGTTTGATGCCGATGCGTCGGAATCGCTGTCTATCATGAATTCCTCGCCGTCGATGCCCAGCGTAAACATTTTGCCGAAGCGGCACTTCAAACGTCACAGCGTCGAACGTGATCGTGTCCGAGATATCCACGTGGGAAAACTCCATGGTCGCTTCATCGCGCGTAATGTTCTCAATACATCTCACTCGCTGCATCAAGAAAATATTCCACTCTCTTCTGTTCACTCGTGACGGTCGTAGGCAGCAGATCGAACAGCTCCGTGGCCACCGCCGTGTGCGTCGGATACGTGTCGTAGGTGTAGCAGTCCGTCGTGCACGGATCCGGATCAAACTTGGTCTTAAGCACGTTCGATATGTTGAAGCTCGAGCTCGTGGAGTCACCCCAGCGGAAGAAATAGCGCGACATGTGCAGTGCGTGGATAAATACGGTCGCTGCTCGACTGGCGTTCATGGGCAAATCGCGCTACTGAGATCCTCTTCTCCCAGCGTCTCCATCGAGATCTTGTACGACTCGTTCTCCAGCGCCATGGGCAGCAAATAGCTCTGCCAAGCCTTGCCTGGGAAGCCGAAGCTCTGCACCAGCCCTGTGACTGCCACTGTTCAGACTGTCCACGTTGGCGTCGCTCTTGCACACGGGGGTTGTCTTGAGCACGATCGGTGCGAGTGCATTGCGAAGCACCGTGTTAGTGACGTAGTTGCCATCTTCCAACTCAGGCACGAGGCTCGAGACGTTGGTCGAAGCGGCCAGCAGCGTGTCCACCACGGACGTTCCAGAAGACAGATCGCTCGAGATCACCACGGGCTTGAGCAGATTGGCTGAGATCTGGACGTTCATGGCGTCTGAACCCATTGCCCAATAAGTACTTGATGAGCATGGGCGCGCCCGTAGCGAACGCGGTCATGAGCACGGTCTGCTTGACCTCCATGGCGTGGGTCGAAGCGAAGCACAGGTACGCCACGGGCATGGCCGCGCCCACGAAGAAGTCGATCGACTGGCCGAGCGCCGACGTGACGCTACCGGTGTACGAGTTGTAGTTGTCCAGGAGCTCGGACTGCTGCGCCGCGGTCTTTTTAGACGATAGGAAGGACTGCAGCGTCACGCCATCATTCAGCGAGAAGAGCAGCGTGAGCGTCACCATGAAGATCGAGAACGCCGCGACCAGACCAATGAAGCGCAGCTTGCGCAAGCGAATGGTCAGCGGGATCGTGAACGGATCGCGGCTCTCGGAGTCGCCGCCCACCATGGGGACCGCCATTATGGTCATGCGGGTTGCTGGCCTCACTCACTGTGTGCGACTTGAAGCGAAATGAAGAGAGGAAGAGGCGGCCACCGCTTGCGATCGGTCACGGCAAGGAGCCACGCCATTGGTATAGGGCGCGGCTGTATCGGTTGAGAAAAGTTCGGATTTCAGGCCTGTCGACCCGTCTATTGCGCGCTCTTGTTGGATAAAAGGATGCGTTCTTGCGAAATTGCAGCGAACAGGAGAGGTCCAGATCGCCAAAAGAGCTGATGGACGATCGGAGCATTGATGGTTTGTTCGAGGTACCGGTATGTACCTGGTCACAACTCTGGAACGAAAATAATACGGTGAAGCTTTGTTGCGTCTCACTACGACATACTCCGTAGTAAAACACATAAGTGGGTCAGAAAATGATCAGTATCACTAGGAACAAGTTGCAATTGATCATTCGTGCACCACAAAACGCGTCGATAACATTTGTGCGTTCATCCGATCAACTGGTTGGAAGCAAACGAATCATTTGACGCATATCGACTTGAGCAGATAAGCTATCGACCATGCACAAGATTTACGACGTCGCACGCAGACTATGGCAGTCGTTAAACTCTCTTTTTTCGTCGACTTCATGCAGGACTCTATCTGTGGAGTTATCTATGACAGTTTGGCACCTTTCACAGCCGGCATATGCTTGATAGCCAATCCCACCAAATAATCACTAAAAAGAACCGTGATATCGTGCAGACATATAAGATAGACCTTGCCCATCTTGCTGACCTTCAATACGACACAAGGTACAAGGCGGTCGGGAAGAATCCAAAATCTTTGACGTTCCCAGATACAGTTCATCCGTATTACGAGCATAACGCAACAAGCACGATTTGAACAACATCGATGTGCTAATGGTATCGGTGATCCAAGGCAGGATTTGAGTGTACTTCAAATAAATTATATTCGGCCTTCATTTCATCCTGATACTGCAATGGAAAGGGATAGGCTCTTTCACGTAAGTCTTCTAAATTCCATCGGTGGCGGTATTATTAAAACGATGCTTGATTGCCGCTGATTACAACACTTTCAATGATCGGTTCGATAACTTGCGCAAGCTCTACTTCCCCAATTCCATACGAAGTAGCTCAGCCTCGTCGCGCTGAAATTGGGTCGAATATCTGCTACCTGTACTGTCAACACCAGCCATGGTGGTCGCATTGAGGTTCTGAATCGGCAACGTGTATGATTCGCCATTCTCACCATGATAAAGCACAAGGCCTCCGATCGTAAAGTCACCCATGGATTCACTGGAGTTTGGCGCAGTCAATCCAACAAAGCGCCGAGTCAGCACCGATTCAGGATACTTGCCGCCGTCAAACATCATCTGAGCAACCATCTCTGCTGTCATGTGTTCCGGGTGGCTGAAATCATGGACAGCACGACTTCCGGTCGTCATGAGTGCAAGAATTACAATAGCACCGATCACCACAATTGCGATACCAGCGAGAGAAATGGCCATACTTTTTGTAGGAATGGACACGATAACATCCATCCATTGCTCGTTTCCGTCGAACGCCAGCGTCGTTACAGAGCCAACGGTTGTTGTTGTCTTGACGACACCATCCTTCATCAGGTAGTACATGGCTGCGGTGTAGGAGGCTTGCAATCCAGAGTCCATATAATAGTGATTGCTGACCACATGACGCAGATAATCTTCGGCCGCAATTGAGCAATTGTTGCCTTTGCGAGTGCCGTGTTTCCAATCGTACGACTTGAAGTTGTGGCTAAGTACAACATCTCCGTTGGTGTTGAAATATGCATCTTCCGCGGGAGTTACGAGCGTCATGAGTGCCACCCATCGTGTCGCTGTCCCACCACCGACAATGAATGTGTCCGTGTCATTGTACGAGTATGGATTGAGATCGCTTGTCGGGATGTTGGACTCGCCGACGATCAAGTGCTGAGTTCCATTTGATTCCGTATACCTTCCATTCACAGGGACATCCAGCACGACATCGATACCTTTGCAGTCGCCAGCGCTTGATCCGCAATCTGCGTTGTGGTACTTGGCAACATCGACGTTCGACCATTCAAGCATACCTGCCGTCAGCGAGTACACCTTGCGAGGGTTCATAATTGTAGTTCGATTGTAGTTGGTCGGCTCGTCGGTGGCATTTGGTCTTCCGTGATCGTACATGGCGTCTCCGACGATTCGACTTGAGAGACTCACGACCCACATGGCTGTAGTCGACGTCCTCGGACACAACCAACCGATCTCTGAGATATTGTCGAAGCCTGTGTCGTAGTAGCCATAGAGCATGTGGAAGTCTTCCGTTCCATCGTCGTTCAAGCACACTGCTGTGCCTTTGATCTGTGGCTTCGGCTGGTACTCCTTGCCGTTGTTATCGTATTCTTGCGCGAGCGGCATCACGCACACGCCAGGATCTGGTCCACAATCGGTCGAAGTATCGAAGTCGTAGTAATTGATGCCAGTAAAGTTGTCTGCATTCGAGACGTCTGCTGCCAATGCGTCCGAATCGAAATCGCCCACGAGCCCATTCGTAGCGTTGTCGTATAGCAGAGTTCGAACGTAAAAGTTTTTCCGCAGCGGTACTTCGATCGTCACGGCATCGAAAGTGATCGTGTCCGAAATATCAACGTGGGAAAATTCCATGGTCGCTTCGTCGCGTGAGATATTCACCGCTCCACCAAGCGAGTAGTGGTATAGTTCACTTGCTGCATCCAGAAAGAACTCCACTCTCTTCTGCTCGCTCATGTCGGTCGTGGGCAGCAGCCCCAACAGTTCTGTGGCCACAACCTTGTGCGTTGGATATGTATTATCATCAAAGGAACTCTGAGTGCACGGATCAGGTTCATACTTGGCCACCACCATGTCTCTGGCATTGAAGTAAGAGCTTAATGATGAGTCCATCCAGCGAAAGAAAAATCCAGACATGTGGATGGCGTGGATCAACACAGTCGCCGCTCGACTGGCGTTCATGGGCAGACTGGCACCACTGAGATCTTGCTCTCCCAGCGTCCCCATCGAGATCTTGTAGGACTGGTTCTCCAGTGCCGTTGGCAGCAAATAGTTCTGCCAAGCCTTGCCTGGGAAGCCGTAACTTTGCACGAGACCCGTGGAGAACAGACTGGTGGCATCACCGCCGGCTTTACACACAGGCGTCGCTTTGAGCACGATTGGTGCGAGCACGTTGCGCAGCACTGTGTTTGTGACGTAGTTGCCGTCCTCAAGCTCAGGTACATGATTCGAGACGTTGGTCGAAGCAGTCAGCATCAGATCTACGACGGTCGATCCGGACGTCAGGTCACTCGCGATCACCACGGGCTTGAGCAAGTTGGGCGACGAGATCTGGACGTTCATGGCACTGAATCCGTTGCCCAACAGGTACTTGACGAGCACGGGCGCGCCTGTGATGACACCGGTCATCATCAGAGTCTGCTTGACCTCCATGGCGCGGGTCGAGGCGAAGCAGAGGTACGCCACGGGCATGGCAGCTCCAACAAAGTAGTCGATCGACTGGCTGAGCGCGGACGTGACGCTTCCAGTGTACGAGTTGTAGTTGTCCAGGAGCTTCGACTGCTGCTCTGCAGATATATCGGACGATAGGAACGACTGCACTCTGATGCCGTTTTTGAGCGAGAAGAGCAGCATGAGCGTCACCATGAAGATCGAGAACAGCGCGACCAGGCCCACGAAGCGGAGCACCCGCAGGCGGATGGTCAGCGGGATAGTGAACGCATCGCGGTCTTCGCTCTCGCCGCCGCCCAGAATGGGCACCATCATTGTGGCCGTGCAGTCGACCTAGCACGCTGGCCCCAAAGGGGGATCAAAGACAGAGTGCCGTACAGATAGAGTGTCGGTTGGCCGCCGCCATGCGACTGGTATAGGGAGCGCATTTTGGGTGCTGACCTTCAGATGAGTTCGGTTGGACTGACCGTTCATAAACATTCTGAAAAAGTAGGCACTGGATGTGGCGTGAATGTAACGCAACCATTCAATTCAATGGGGTTACTGAGAAGAAAAACACATGAAAAAACACACACAAGTTCTTAGACGTTGAAAACCCCACGTCTAAGAACGTAGGAAAACCCACGTCTAAGAACTTAAACACATGAAAAAACACACACAAGTTCTTAGACGTGGAAAAACCCTTAGACGTGGAAAAACCCACGTCTAAGAACTTGTGTGTGTTTTTTCATGTGTTTTTCTTTTTTCATGTGTTTTTTCATGTGTTAAAAACCCACGTCTAAGAACTTGTGTGTGTTTTTTCACACATAAAGGATCGCATTTCATTTCTTGAGAAGATTGAATGTTCATAATGTTTTAGAATCGAAAATCAAAAGAGAGCTCACATCCGCTTTAAGACAAGCGAGCCTTTGTTGGCGCAGCCACTTAGTACCACAGCACCTTGTGCCAGAACGTGCACTTGTCGTTGGCCAAGTCGTCCTCGCTCGTAGTGAACGTGTCGTTGAAGATGAGCTGGATGCCG
>JAADXR010000634.1:0-15042 GCA_023337935.1 Elongisporangium anandrum
AAATGGTAAATGTAAAAATGGTTTCCGATAAAAATACGATATATAGGCTGTCGTATGAATTGATAGAATCTAGAAACAGATTTGAAGGATGGCCTTGGACTTGTGATCACCGAAACATCCTGAAATGGTCGACGTGGCAGTACTGTGGGTAGGTGTGTTATAGTAATCGAGCTGGATCCAATTGCCGCACAGCAGGGAAAGAATGATGGTACAATTGATCGCTAGAGGTCTAGCGATCAATTGTACCATCATTCTTAAAAATCCGAAACGATATGAGCGTACAATTGATCACTAGCGCTAGACCTCTAGCGATCAATTGTACGCTCATGCATCGTTTCGGATTTTTGTGAACTTCACAAAGAGTACAGTAGATGCTCAGGAACCATTCATCAATTCAAGCTACTGTGATGATGATGAATGAAATCTATTGAGCTTTGCTTAAGATTCCTGCAGTTTTTGGAGCCGTAGGACCAACAGTGGTGCGCTGCGGCTATGTTTGAATGCGTGGTCCTGCCTGAGTTTTTCTTGGACCTCGGTTTGTCTTCGTCTTTGCAATCCCTCTGCTGTAGCTGCTATTGTCGCTGATGCTCTCGCATCCATTGCCACGTTCGCTAAGAAGTCAGCTGCCGTGTTGAAATTGCGCCTGACGTGTCTCCATTGGATGCTCTGGAGGTGATTAGTGAGTCGTGCAATCTCTTCAGTTTCTCGACACAACGTCAAGCTTTGAATTTTTGTCCGTCCTTGAAAGTGGGTGATAAGGCAATTCAAGCTACTGTATTACTGTAATACGTGACAATAAGGCTTCCTGATCACTCTCTGAGCTAGTGTTTATGCGTTTCCACTAAATGCGAGGCTGCAAACGAAGCACGTAATCACAGACAGATCATATCTGTTCCGCTGGCGCACCTTGGTGCGGTCACTCACTTCAACGCGCCCCGGTATTTGGTGGTCCACATTAGATACGGCAACGACCCATACGAAACATAGAACAATGTGCAAATAAATCTCATTATCACGGTGTACTATTTTATAAAGGTATTAAACATTTATTAGATGTATATATATGTTTCAGATCTTTATCAATTATCAAGATATCAATATGTACCACAGGTCAGAGTGCAACAGATTTAAAAAAACACGCCCATCGCCTATTCGGTTGAAGACCAGAGGTCCCCACAACCGAATCCGCTCCGTCGTGCTCACCACAAGCCTCTTCCAAGCCTCATTTAAGCGCCATGACCAAGATCGCCATCGTCTACTACTCCATGTACGGCCACATCGCCAAGATGGCCGAGTCTGTCAAGGCCGGCGTCGAGTCCGTAACCGGAGTCACCGCAGAGATCTACCAGATCGCTGAGACGCTTTCTGAGGAAGTGCTGGGCGCAATGCACGCTCCCCCCAAGAAGGACTACCCGATCGCCACTCCCGATGTGCTTAAAGAGGCTGACGGTGTCCTCTTTGGTTTCCCCACGCGCTTTGGCTCCATGCCCGCGCAGGTCAAGGCTCTCTTCGACCAATGTGGTGGACTCTGGGCTGCTGGTGCGCTTGTTGGCAAGCCTGCTGGTATCTTCTTCAGTACGGGTACTCAGGGCGGCGGCCAAGAGACCACGGCGTTTACGTCTGTCACCTTCCTTACCCACCACGGCATGACGTTTGTGCCTCTGGGCTACCGCTCCACGTCCATGTTCAACATGGACGAGATTCACGGCGGATCTCCCTGGGGCGCCGGCACTTTCGCTGGCGGTGACGGCTCTCGCCAGCCATCGGAGCTGGAGCTGGGCGTGGCTAAGGTGCAGGGCGAGAGCTTTGCCCAGGTGGCCAAGAAGCTCTCGGCCTAAATATCGCTTATCTCGAGACCTTTTTCAATGCTTTAACAATGGAGTTGCTTTTCTGTAAGCGTTCCCACTAACGTTTGTTCTCACTCACTGATAAGTTCAAACAAAAGTTAATTCACCACTCATATGATAAGCAAAACAATTTTCAGCGTGGAAACCGAACGGCGTCTCTTTTACGGATCACTCGCTCGGCTCAACTATGGGCGACCTTCACTCGGAAGTCACGTGAAATGGACCCATATAGCACTGCCCCGGTGGCGCCATCCCACGATCTGGACTACTCGAGCAGTGATATGCTTGTGCTCTCCACCACCTCTGGGAATTCAACGCAGCGATATTCGAGCAGCACCAACCTCGCTCTCCAGCAGATCCTCCGTCTCTTCACGACGTTTGCTTCATACGTCCGCCACATGTGTCATAATCTCCTACGTGCGTACTTCCTTTCCGCACTTGTTCTCAACCCGTGATATCTAGGCAGTTGAGAACACAAAGCGAACGCTTCATGTGAAAAAATTGGATTATTACATGCGCTCCCCCTTGACATCTAAGCAGACAGCTTCTTGGCCACCTGGGCAAAGCTCTCGCCCTGCACCTTAGCCACGCCCAGCTCCAGCTCCGATGGCTGGCGAGAGCCATCGCGATCAGCGTAGGAGCCGGCACCCCAAGCGCTGCCGCCGTGAATTTCATCCATGCTGAACATGGACGTGGAGCGGTAGCCCAGCGGCACGTATGTCATGCCGTGGTGGGCCAGAAAGGTGACAGCCGTAAAGGCCGTGGTCTCCTGACCTCCACCCTGGACGCTCGTGCTGACGAAGATACCAGCGGGCTTGCCAACAAGCGCGCCAGCAGCCCAGAGACCGCCGCACTGGTCGAAGAAAGACTTGACCTGAGCGGGGAAGGCACCGAAACGCGTGGGGAAACCGAAGAGGATACCGTCGGCCTCCTTGAGCACATCGGGAGTGGCGATCGGGTAGTCCTTCTTGGGGGGAGCGTGCATCGTCTCAAGAACTTCGTTAGAAAGCGTCTCGGAGACCTGGTAAATCTCGGCCGTCACGCCCTCGACGGACTCGACGCCGGCCTTGACAGACTCGGCCATCTTGGCGATGTGGCCGTACATGGAGTAGTAGACGATGGCGATCTTGGTCATGGCGCTTGTGGGCTTGGATTGAAAACTTGGAGTGATCTCTGGTCAAATGAAGTCGAACCGGATGATGACGTTTCAATGTGGCAATCACTTCGAGAGTGGCAGGCAAGATTACCACTGATGGTAATCTGTTGATGGAATCACTTATAGAACGACGTCCTTTGCATGAGCTCCGATGTAATACCGGCATTATTATTCGTGCATTGCAGCGAACACGCGGTGTCGCTGACGAAGTTGATGCTCGTCTTCAGAGAGACTGAAGGCTTGAAGTCCAACGGACAGCCCTCATTTGCGTCTTGGTGGGAGTAACGACTCACCCATTCGTGTAATTTACGCAATCTTCGCACTTCTATCCGACTAGTTTTTTTTGAAACCGGTTTGCTTTCTTTTTTCTTTTTTTATTCTGTCGGATCCTTGTTATG
The DNA here is from genome assembly GCA_023337935.1 of Elongisporangium anandrum. Lineage (NCBI taxonomy): Eukaryota > Oomycota > Peronosporomycetes > Pythiales > Pythiaceae > Elongisporangium > Elongisporangium anandrum. The sequence continues at coordinate 3,402 of JAADXR010000634.1, forward strand.
TTTCGTACTTAGTCGCGTGCCTCCAGTGCGTTTTCGCGCGTTCGTGTCGTAACCTTTCGGCAGAGAGAAAACCCCAGAGGAGAAGCATGTTCCAGTCCGGGGACGGACTGCTGGACCCCACGTCCGCCTTCGTGCCGCTCGAGGCCATGGACCTGTTCAACCGCGTGGGCTACTGGCTCGTGACGCTGGCGCTGCTGCTCTTCGCCTTCCTGCTCGTGCGCAAGCTGCTCTTCTACTGGACCTGGCGCAGCTTCCGCGACGGGCCCTACGTGCTGGGCGTGCACCAGTGGCGGCCTGGCAACCTGGCTGGGTGCGTGCTGTCCTGCATGCGCTCTGTATCTCTTACTGACTGACTGGCTGACGTTGTGTCTATCCACAGGCCGCAGTGGTGCAACATCTGCGAGTCCATCGTCTACGGCATCCGCAGCTACGTGGTCACGTGCGATATCTGCGGCATGTTCGCCCACGCGCAGTGCGCGGCCACGACCACCAAGTACAAGGGCATCGAGTCCTCCAGCGGCGCCAGCTGCGCCTGCAAGGCGGCGGCCGTGGCGTCCACCGCTGAGCCGGAGCCGCAGCGCCACCTGTGGATCAAGGGCAACATCGACCCCATGGACACGTGCTCCATCTGCGGGCTCTTCTGCGGCAGCATCCTAGCGCTCTCGGGCATGAAGTGCGCCTGGTGCCACATCCGCGTGCACGAGAACTGCTTCCAGAAGCACGCAGGGTCTCACAAGCACTACGGCTTCCTGCGCCAGTGCGACTTCGGCCGCCACGAGCGCCTCATCCTGCCGCCGGCCTGCGTGGTCGTCAAGGAGCCGCTCAGCTTCTCGTCCAAGTCGCAGCGAGCGCTCTCGTCCGTGCGCAGCGCCGCGCAGATTGCCGTGACCAAGATGTCCAACATCCGACTGCGCCGTCCGACCTCCATCATGACGCCCGACGCCGCCGCCAGAGCCATGACGCTGCTGGGCGAGGGCAGTCGCAGTCCGCCCATCAGCAGTCGCCACCCGTCGCCGTCCACGAGTCCGCCGCATCTGATCTCTGGCCCTCCATCGCCACCGCTGAGCGGTCAGGAAGGCGGCTGGCTGCCTCCGGCCCTGAGCATCGGCGTCGTCAAGCGCCTCGAGACCACCGTGACCCACGCTACGGACCTGCTGCCGTTCGAGATCCTGCCGCCCAAGGAAGGAACGCCGCTGCTGGTGTTCATCAACAGCCGAAGCGGCGGCCAGATGGGTCTGCAGGTGCTGCGCCAGATCCGCAAGTGGCTGAACCCGATCCAGGTCTTCGATCTGTCGCACCAGAGCCCCGTGGCCCCGCTGATCCACTTCAAGGACGTCCCGAGACTGCGCATCCTGGTCTGCGGAGGCGACGGCACCGTCGGCTGGGTCCTCGGCGCTCTGGACGAGATCGGCGTGGAGCGCCAGCCGCCCATCGCGATCCTGCCGCTAGGCACGGGCAACGACCTGGCCCGCGTCCTGGGCTGGGGCAGCGGCTTCTCCGGACGCGACGTGAGCGACATCCTGGCCGAGATCGAGGCCGCGCACGTGAGTCTGCTGGACCGATGGAGTGTGGACATCGACGGCAAGAAGCGCGCCGTGCTGAACAACTACATGGGCGTGGGTGTGGACGCGCAGGTGGCGCTGGAGTTCCATGAGCAGCGCGAGCGCTCGCCGGGACTCTTCATGAGCCAGTTCGTGAACAAGCTCTGGTACAGCCAGTTCGGAGCCAAGAACTTCCTGGTGCGCACGTGCGCGGGCCTCGCGTCCAAGATCGAGCTGGAGTGCGATGGCCAGCTCATCGAGCTGCCCGAAGGCACCGAGGGCGTGATCGTGCTCAACATCAACAGCTACGGCGGCGGCTCGAAGCTCTGGCACGACGAATCGGACTCGGAATCGGAGGACGACGAGTCTGATGACGACACAGACGACGGCAGTCTCTCAGACCACGACTGGCGCCCTGCCTACCGCCTCGGGCCGTCGTCGCCCCACGACGGACTGCTGGACGTGGTCGCGGTGTACGGCACTCTGCACCTGGGCCAGATGCAGGTCGGTCTGTCCAAGGCCGTGCGGCTGTGCCAGGCCAAGTCCATCAAGATCCGCCTGCTGGAGACGCTGCCCGTGCAGATCGACGGCGAGCCGTGGCAGCAGGAGCCCAGCGAGGTGGACATCTCGTTCCACCAGCAGGCGTTCATGCTCAGTCGCACGGTGGAGGAGCGAGACTTCGTGACCAAGAAGGTGGGCGAGGTGCTGGACTGGGCCGAGCACACGCACGTGATCTCCTCGCGACAGCGGGACGTGCTGCTCACGGAAATCGCGCGGCGCGTGGCCGACGACGAGAGCTATCGCACGAGTGTGGGCCAGCTGAACGCGCCCAGAAGAGACGGCAGCCAGCGCGCGATCATGCTCGGCGACTCTGGCCGCGCGTGGGACTATTAGTTATGTATTGCGATAGATCAGGTTGTATATATTTACGTGGCTTCCTCGGACTCTTGCAGCAGTCTTTCCTCCATGAACCTAGTTGGACAATAGAGACCATGAGACTCAGAGCGCTTCTGATGGGTCTTGAGGCCACACGCACCTGTCCAGATCCCCATCCAGCACCAGCTTGGTGTCGGAGGACGCGTGGTTGGTCCGGTGGTCCTTGACCATTTGGTACGGCTGCAGCACGTACGACCGGATCTGCAGACAACAAGAGCTGTGAGTGCCGAGAGAGTCCGTCCACCTCACCAGCCCAACGCACCTGACTGCCCCAGGCGTTCTCGCCCAGGCCCTGTGTGAACTTGTGTTTCTCCTGGGCCTGCTGCTCGATCTCTCTCTGGTACAACTTGGCTCGCAGCATGTCCATGGCCTCCGCCTTGTTGCGGTGCTGCGATCTATCCGACTGGCTCTGCACCACGATGCCAGTGGGCAGGTGGGTGATGCGGATGGCGCTGTCGGTCGTGTTGACGTGTTGGCCGCCCGCCCCGGAGGACCGGAAGGTGTCGATGCGCAGGTCCTTGGGCGGGATCTCCAGGCGCAGCCCCTTGTGTGCAGCCGCAGAGATGGGATACACGCGCACCTGCGCGAAGGACGTGTGGCGGCGGCCGGCGCTGTCGAAGGGCGAGATGCGCACCAGGCGGTGCACGCCAGCCTCGGTCTTGGCGTAGCCGTAGGCGTAGGCGCCGTCCACACGCACACACACGGAGCGGAAACCGGCCTCTTCTCCATGAGCCTCGTCCACATACTGCGTCTGGAAACCTCGGTCCTGGCCCCAACGTGCGTACATGCGGGCCAACATGGCCACCCAGTCGCACGAATCCGTCCCGCCCGCGCCCGCCAGGATCTCGATGAAGCAGGAGGCCGAGTCGCTCTCCTTGGCCAGCAGCAGCTCCACGCGCGTCTGTGTGGCCTCGCTCTCGATCTGCCGCATGGTGTCCAGACAGTCCTGGCGCATGGCCTCGTCCTGCTCCTCCGTGGCCAGCACGAACAGAGCCTTGGTGTCCAGGAACCGCAGCTGCAGGTCGCGCACGCGCGTCTCACGCGACTCCAGCGCGCCCAGCTGCTGTACCACCTGGGCCGCATGCGTCGTGTCGTCCCAAAGATCGGGTCTGGACGCGTCCGTCCGCAGTGCGGCCAGTTGGTCGGCCACATGCGCACTGGCCACCAGGTCGTGGATACTGGCGATCGCTCGGTGTGCCTGGCCCGAGTGTGTGGCAAAGAGCTCGTCCGAGTTCGCCTGGTGGGCCGCAAAATCACGTACTGGTACCAGTGCTGCAATTGATGAGCGCTGATGTGGACGAACGCAGTGCGGCCACTTGCGACCGCAAGCGACCGCCGATGGGCCGCGCTGCACGAACTTGCGCAGCAACATTGACGATGCAATTGGGAAATGACGACCGAACTTAATCCCACATGTGTGGTTGAGGCTTGTATTGCAGGGCGAACTTAGCGTTTTGGTGAGTCGAATCCTTTGGGACTGCGGTGCGTCTCTTGATGGGCCACATGCATGAGGCCGTCGACCTCATGCGGCAGGAAGTCAGTCTCCACACCGAAGCGCCGCAGACGACCTTCCTCTGTGCAAATCAGCTCATAGAAGATGCCGGATGCCACTGGGCCGAAGTCGTTGCCCCAGAGCAGCAGACTCTGCAGTCTGTAGGACTCGCCATCATCTGCGTCTGCACAGGCTTGGGCCAATGCGGTCAGTCCGTCGTCCGTGAGATACGTGGAGCAGAGTGACAGTGTAGACAGGGGGCTGGTGTTCTGCTGCAGCACCAGAGCGAAGGCTCTGGCTCCGCGGTCCCCGATGCGGTTGGCGCTGAGGTCCAGTTGGGCCAGCGACGCGTGCTGCAGCAGTAGTGCGGCCAGTGCAGACGCCCCCGTGGCCCCGATGTCGTTGGCTCGGAGCCCCAGACTCTGCAGCGTGTCGTTGTCCAGCAGCCTCTCCGCCAGCACTTGGGCCCCGTGGTCCGTGAGCTGGTGCTTGGCCAGACTCAGCGACCGCAGAGTGTCGTTCACCTGCAGCATCTTGCCCAGGTGCTGCACGGTCTCCTCCTCCTTGGTCCGCACCACTGGGCTGTCCAGATTCAGACTCGTGAGCCGCGCGTTGGACCGCAGGGCCGTGGCTATGGCGATGAGGTTCTCCACCTCCAGCTGCGTGGCACCCGCGTCTAGCTCCTGCAGCCCAGAGCCGCTGGAGCCCAGCAGCTCGGCGATCGCGTGGCCGCCCGAGACGCCGAGCGGGTTGCCGCGCAGATTGAGGCTCTTGAGCATGGCGTTGTCCAGCAGCGAGGCGCAAAGCAGCTTGCACGACTCGCTGCCCAAGTGGTTGCCGCTCAGGTCCAGCTCCTCGATGCAGAGCGCCGGGGCCTGCAGCAGCCGCCCGAGCGACGGTGCCGCGTCCAGGAGGAACCTGCTCTCGTCCTTGAACAGCTCGTCCTGCCGCTCCTCCAGGTCGTGCACCTCGCCCAGGCGGTTGAAGCGCAGGTCGAGCGACCGCACACTGCGCAGCTTGCTCTTGACCAGTGCGGCCGAGAGCGCCACGAGCTGGATGTTGCGCAGGCGGTTGCTGAAGCACGCGCGCGAGTTGCCTGCGATCCGCAGCGTGTGGCGCTGCTCCTCCTCGTCCGCGTCGTGATCCTTGGCCAGCTGACGCCGTGCGGCTAGCGCCTCGGCCGTGCGGAAGAGCCCTGAGTGACCCGAGGCTGGGAAGAAGGACTTGATCTGGTCCACCACGTCCTTGCGGGCCGTGATGCCCAGCTCCAGACTCTCCATCTCGTACGTGTGCAGGAACTCGTCCATGGGTCCTGGCTTGAGATCAATGGCTCAGCGCAAAGCCCAAGCCAGGCGAAACGTCGCGAGGCCCAAGAGCCACAAGCGACCGTTTGCCTCGATAGAGTCATGCCGGCCAAGGTGGCAGCTCCGCCTCCTGCGGCCAAGAGCGGCGCCGCGAAGGAGGACAAGCCGGAGGAGAGTGGGCCCGTGGCGACGGAGGACGAGGAGGCGACGCTGCGAATGGGCTTCTTCTCCTTTCTGGACGGCGCCAAGTATCGTACGTGGCTCTTGATGGCTGTCCATGGCTGAGTGGGCTGATGAGGCCCTGACTGCGTCCAGAGGGCGAGTACGTGGTGATCGAAGGCCACGTGATGCGGCAGGGCACGGGGATGTTCGTGAACGGACCGGAGCGCTACGAAGGCGCGTGGCTCAGGGACGAGATGCACGGCCCAGGCGCGTACAGCTTCGCCACGGGAGCGACGTACGAAGGCGAGTTCCAGAGCAACGTCTTCCATGGCCAAGGGACGTACCGCTGGGTCGACGGGGCGGTCTACACGGGCGAGTGGCAGCACAACCGGTACGTGAGCCGTGGGGGTTGTGTCTGTGGACTTAGACTCATGGAGCTGCAGCATGCATGGCCAAGGCAGATACGTGGACAAGGACGGCGTGGAGTGGGCCGGCCAGTTCTTCAACGGCAAGTACGACAACGGACGCGTGTTCCACACGCTGCGCTGATGAGGATCAAGTAGTATTAGCTAGATTCATTAGATATGGTACACTCGTTATTAGGAAATACACGGCCTTTAGGCTCAGACGTCGACGCAGGGCGGCAGCGCCGAGCCGGGGCGGTCGATGGGCGACAGCAGGCCGTTCTGCAGCAGCTCGACGTCCTGCAGCGACACGCTCTCGGCGCCGTAGAGCTGGCGCTCGTGGGCCATGAGCTGCTCCATGAAGCCTCGGTTGGGGAAGATGAGCGGCCGGCGCTTGAGCACGTAGCTGTAGGCGGCCGAGAGCGTGCACTTCATGCGCAGCATGACGTACCAGATGACGATGGTGGATGACCGCGAGATGCCCTGCACGCAGTGGATCAGCACGCGGCCCTTGGCCTGCGCGGCGCGCTCGATGAAGGCCATGCAGGGCTCGAACTGCTGCTGGATGGCCACGCTCTCGTCGTCCTTGACGGCCACGTCCAGGTACTCGACGCCGTCGAACTTGTTGCGGCTGTCCGTGATGGCGCCCAGGTTGACCACGTGCGTGATCCGCAGCGACCGCACCACGGCCTGCGAGTTGGCCTGCCAGAAGTTGCCCAGGAAGAGGAAGTCGTCCACAATCTCGTTCGGGAACTGCGTGGCCTGCGTCTGGTGCTTGGGCGTGTGCGTGACCGCCAGCAGGAACGGGTATTTCTTGGCGAACGCCTGCGCGCCCTGGGCCAGGAACCGCACGGAGAACACGCGGCCCTCGGCCACGAGCAGCCGCGCCAACTTGTAGCCCCAGTCCATCTTGTACAGCAGCGACGAGCTGGAGCGGTTGCCGCCCACCACCACGACCTCCATCAGGTCGCGGGTCGCCAGCTTGTGCGCCAGCGCTTCGTTCTGCGCGCACGCGATGGCCTCGTCCACTGACCGCCGGCAGCACCGCCGCTGCGTGCGCTTGGGGTCGCAGTGCAGCGCGCCCGCCAGGTGGCCGGCCGCGAACTCTTCTTCACTACGGCAGTCGATCACGACCACGCCCGTGGTCTGCAGACAGTTGTAGAGCGCCGTGACAGAGATCACAGGCACGTGCACATGGCGCTCCGTGCTGCGTCTCCGCAGTCGCGCCATCCACTTGCCGTCATCCGGCGCGGTGCCGCTCGAGTGGCTGTCGTTGGTGCTCTGGCTGCTGCACTCGTGCTCATAGTCGTGCTCATGCTCATGCTCGTCCTCCTGCGGCCACGGCGCGCCGCACAACAGCGGCATCTTGGGCGTCTAAGAAGCTCTCGGGCCAGTTGCGAACTGGAGCCGGCCGCATCTGTTCACGCCGACCGCCCTGACTATGAAGAGGCTGGAACAATCCCTCTTGGACTTGATGCGCACAGTGGCGTTTGTGAGATTGGGCTGAAATAGAGAAAATTAGGGATGTATTCATTTATGAAGTTTATGCTATCTATCAAAATAGCATAATTTAGAGAAATGAACTTTATGTAAGATAGAACATTATGTATTTATACAGTTCTATACGGTCGGGGCGGGAAGCGAATACACATCCCTTGGCGCTGTAAAGCCACAAACTTTAGCAGGAGGATAGGGTTTTGAGTGAGGAAAAGTGAGGCTGTGTAGCCAAGAGGTTGCGGTGAGATACGGCTGTGGGTGCGCGGATCTCATCCACAAGTTGTGGTCTGCGCAGAGAAGCACGTCACGAACGGTCGCAGAGGCCGCGTGGCGTCGGGGCGCGTTCCGGCCGCACAGCTGAACCCACTCCTGTGGCTTCAGAAGGTCAACAACTGCCCCGGCACGGAGGGACGCACTGTAATCAAAAGTTCTATTGCACGGGGCTTTCTACACAAGCAAACCTCTGCACCCACTTCACCCAGACTCTATGTTTCACCTATTATCATCCAACTTGAGCGCGATCTTGGCGGCTTCGTACGTGGAGATCATGATGGCGCAGGCCGGGGCCACCTTGGCCACACGCGGTGCGAGCCCTGCGTACAACCCTCGGACGCCTTCCTGCATCCACACGTCGTGCAGCATCTGGCGAGGGGACTTGGCCGTAGGCCCACCATATAACGATGCCTGGGCTCTTGTCTTGACCACGTCAAATGGGTGGGTAGCCACGGTGGCGAGTGTTCCCGCGGCCACACCGGAGAGAAACGCCACAGCCACGTGCGTTATCTGAGGATCCGCCTCCCTGACCGTCACCGTTTGAAGCAGTTGGTGGCGGATAAGTGGCTTGGAGGTTTCGATGCCAGACCAATAGATACCAGAGAACGGGATGTCGCGTGCCAGAGTGGCACCCAGACCCCGGAACAAATGGGACGGACCGCCTGTGGCCACAATCCGCACGAGCGCCCGGAACGAGTGCGCGTTCTCGGCCGTCTGCATCTGCACGCGGATCAGCTCGAGTGGGGAGAAGACGACGGCGGCCCCGGTGCGAGCCAGCGCCCCTGCGCTCATGGCCAGCAGCCCGTGGTTCTGATCGGGCAGCTGCCGCTTCAGCCGCCGCAGGATCGCCTCGTACGACGTGAAGTACAAGGCTGTGGACGGGATGGACAGTACCAGCGTGGGCGACAGGCCTGCGTACAGCGCCCCCGCGCCCTCAAGCCGCACGATGCGGGCCATGACACGCAGAGTGCTGCTGGATTTCTTCAGCTGCTGCTGTTGCTGCTGGTGGACAGCGGCGCCACAGAGCTCGTCAGCTGTGCACTTGCAGCACTTGAGCAGACTCTGCTTGGGCAGCATGGTGTCCGTCAAGCCATTGGAGAAGCAATAGTGGGAGGACTGCACTAGCCAAGAGACATGCATGAGCACACGCTGCAACCATCAGCACGATGGAGGCGCAGCTTACCTTCTTGGCTTCGGTGGAAACATGAGCCACATCTGGAGCCTGCACCTGCAGTCGTGTCTTGACCACCTCTAGCGCTGCGGACACAGAGCACGACCGGTCAGTGTCTTAAACGCTCCGACCGCATTGAGCTGCAAGGACAACTCACGTGTTACCTGCAGATAGAGAGAGATCGATAGCGAGAGACAAACAGAGACACACAACCAGAGAACATTAGATAGAGACTCAGGCCACAACAGCAGAGTCACGGACGCACCACCAGCGCAGTGAGCACGGCGCCAAAGGACGCGGCGCCCGCCTTCTTCAGACTCTCGTCCATCCAGTCCCAGAGCAACACGGCGACTTATTCAACCAATGAATTTGTCGCAATCAGTTACCCACGACTTCTGATTGGATGAAAACACGTTTGACACAGCAAATGTAACAACCGACCTTTCCCAACCCATTCGAACGGGTCACCAACCCATGGGTTCTTGCATCTATTTCTGATTTTTACTAGAACCCACCCGTCTAGCTGACTTTATCCATAGTATCCTCTGCATCTTAGCGGGTGGGCGTGGTGGCATGCCGACCCGTGGTCTTGGATGGGTTGAGAAACCAGCCCCCAAAGCCAGTTAAGGAAGCCAAGCCCAAGCAAGAACTCAAGATGATGGAAGCCACGTCGACCCAGGGTAAAGAGCCTGCGCGCGTGCAGTCCCCTCGCCAGGAGGCCGCGGCCTCAGCCGGTACTAATGCAACCAAAGCCGCTGCTGCTGCTGCCCAAGGACACAAGATGCAGGTGCCGCAGATGCCGCAGGTGCTCGTCGAGAAGGCAGACGAGATGACCCAGCGCATCACGTCCACCGACATCAAGCGCATCAACGGCTACATGCGTCTGGCCAACCTCGTCTTCGCCGGTCTGCTGGAGATCACGTGTCTCATCCGTCTCTTCAGCATCTCCAGCTACTCGCACTTCCTCGTGGTCATCTACATCATGTAAGCTGGCTGGCAGACGGAAGGGTCGGCCTGCAGATACTCACCATCGCCTTTCTCCGCAGGTTCCTGGCCGGCGGCCTAGTCTTCATTGAGAACCACGAGATGTTCCCATCCGTGGCCGAGAAGGTCAAGATCAACTTTGGCTTCATGTTCACGGCCTTTGGCAAGGCGTCGTACATCCTGTCGTACGTGCTTCCGTCTCTGGAATCCTCCGTTCAACAGCAGAGACTGATGCTCTTGTGGCTCTAGGATCTCCTTCCTGGCCTTCTCGCAGGGCTGGATCGGCACGCTGATCGGCATCTTCTTCATGATCCTGGCGCTGTTCAACTACTTCCTGATCTACAAGGTCTGTCCGTCCGTCCTCACTCTGTCTCCCTGGCCAGCACTCACATCTTTTGACTCAGCACCCGGCCTACCACTCGGAGATGACCAAGACGGAGGCCTCGGCCCGTCAGGAGGACGAGGACCTGGAGGAGATGCCGGAGCTGCGCTACAACCAGACCACTACGACCACCACCAACACCAAGGCGTCGCACGTGGTGGTCTAGCTCCGCTGCCTTTCCATTTCCTCGGTCTGAATGCACTTAAGAAGCACCAAAGAATGTCTGTGTTGGTTGATTGAGCGTTAATGGACAGTGTCCAGACATGGGCTTACAGCAGCCTATTCCTTGGCCTCTCCGCCGTGCTGCGCCACGACGCCGTTGCCGTGGTACTTGAGCGTCTTGACCCAGTTGCTGCGACGGCCGGTCGGGTGCTTGAACTGCACGTGGGACTTCTTGCCCTCGCGCTTGATCATGTTCTCGATGTCCAGCGGCAGGAAGTTGTGCGAGTACGCGATCTTGCCGACGAAGTCGCCCACCGGGGCCGGCTCCTCGATCTCCATGAGCCAGCCCTGCTTCTCGCCGAAGGCGATGGCATCCTCCTTCTTGTCAAACTTGAGCACCATGCCGTGCATGGCGTCGGCCGTGCTGGTCCAGCCCATGAGCGGGTTCTCCCACGTGCGGGGCGCGTCGAAGCGGATCTCCCAGTGCTTGGTGTAGTACGTGCCGCTCTGCATCTGGTGGCGCGCAGGCATGAAGATGCGCACCTTGCGGCCGGCCGAGTACTGCGCCACGCCCGAGACGATCGAGACCTCGGACGGGTGGGCGATGGGCGTGTGGTACACCGTCGGGGCGGCGCGCTCCGAGGCGTGGAACGGCAGGACTGCGCATTCATCAAGAGAGAGTGAGTTCACGCACGAGCATGGGGCCAGAGCCAGACGAACGCACTCTTGCGCTCCTTGTCCTGGAGCGTCTGCACGCGCAGAGCCTCCTGGAGGGCGGCCTCCTCTTCCTCCTTCGTCACGTCCGAGAAGCAGCGCACGCCTGTGGCGGCCGAGCGGCGGCCGTTGGCCAGCAGCGCCGCGCGCGAGGTCGTAATCCGCAGAGCCATGGTTCTCTCCTTGCGTTAGCGAGTGTGGACCAGTTGGGGGCCGCCACAAACACGGACCGCCCGAATATCTAAATTTAGGGAACTTATTTATTTTGCTTCCGAAGATAAAAACTAAAGGTTTTAGGAGAGAGGTAAATGGTGGATATAATTCGAGCCAAAATGTAAATAGAATTGGAGTTTTTTTAAATTCCAATTCTACCGGAATTTACATTTTGGCTCGAATTTAAAAATTGCGTCCAAGTCAGGCGTTGTTTGAGAACATCACCACATTGGTATTGATAATCATGCCCGTCAGATCATCGTAGTTGGCCTCGGTCTTGCGCTCAGTATCCGTTCGACAGTCATATACGATACTGAACCTTCATCTTCTGGTGCTTTGAAGCCACTTATTCTCGTCCAACATTGAACAAGATCGCCGCCTCGAAGTCCAAGGGGGGGGGGGGGGG
>JAADXR010000635.1:0-15029 GCA_023337935.1 Elongisporangium anandrum
AAATGCAGGTTCTTGGCGGTCTTAGTCAGCTCACTCTATCAGACGAATAAACCTTCGAAACTGAATCTATCAACATTATGTACAGATTTATAGAGTTTATGTTTTTTCGACAGGGTACGATTCGGGGAATTCATCTGTACCAAAATGCAAGTTTATCCGGATACGCGTCTTGCTCTGATCGGTGACACAAAATGTACGCGGGTAGGTGTATGAGTTCATGGTGTTCATGTGGTGTGGTACGATCTTGCAAGGGATTGGGGAAGGGCTGTGTGTTAAAGCGGATAATCCTTCAGGCTTGATCACTCTGCCAGTCACTGGGACATGAGCCCTAGTGCGTTTCTTGGGCCGGCCACGGGCAGGCCACGTGCCGGGCCGTACAGTACACTGCCAGGAATCAGGCGCGGTCATACCGAAGGGGCCGTCAACGACTCTGAATACACTGCCTTGTCGCACCAGCAAGCCGATACTAAACGCGTAATCGCTGCATTGTCGTGGTGACGCTCGGTGTCTACTTCGATCTTTCGTCCGCGGCCTCATGCGATTGAATGAATGGTGGTGGAGCTGGACGAGTCGAGCAGGAAATCTGTTCTTTGCTTCCGCCGGCGCATCTTTGGTGCGCGCCCTGCGTTTCTCTGATCTTCGGTGTGATAGCGTTTCGACTAGGATGCGTGGCTAATGGCCCAGCACGTGTTGTGCACAACCAATGTCACACCCTGCCGGTAATCTACATGGAAGCGTGACCGTTAGATTCCCGTATCTGGTCACGCCCATGTAATTTTCGTACATCCTACGCGAAGCTATTTCTTTTTTTGTTGGGAGGAGAAGGACCACTGTACGCGATGGTTTTTGCCTTCTGGAAACGGGTTTCTCAAACCCAGAGCCTATAATCTCCTTCAATTACCAAATGACGCTGACAATTTTGATCGCGTTCCTGATATGAATGAAAAATCTCTTTTATCTAGTCCACATTTGGTAAAAAAGAGAAACGCCTGGGGCGTGCCGCACGCACACTTGTCACCGCACCGCAGGCCTACCACCGTCTGCGAGTGTACAGTACCCGTGACCCGTACGCGCGACAACCAAACACACCCTGACAATCATTCTGCGCTGGTTGTGAAGGCCGTAATTTACGAACAAGCCTCCTTTCTTTTGTATGTCGACCCTAACCACATTAAATGAAAACTACCTGGGTAAATTTCCTTCCCGTCTCCTGAGCAAATGGGTTGTCCTCGCCCGTGTCATCATCCACTCTTGGTTTTGCAGCCGCGGCCCCCAGTGCTCCTCCCCTCCGGTCTCCGCCCCGCTCTCCAGCCGCAGCCGTCCCCACCAGCCACCATGTGCCAGGCCAAGGAACCTGTGACCCCGGCCGCACCCGATGCGGCTGCCATCGCGGAAGCCGAGCGCAAGTTCTCGGCCCCGGCCCCCAAGTTCGTGGCGGCCTTCGAGCCGCAGCACGAGTTCACATGGTCAGCCACCGACGAGCCGCACGCCACGCGTCGCAAGCTCATCATGGCCAAGTACCCGGAGGTGAAGAAGCTCTTCGGCCACTGCTGGAAGACCAAGTACATTGTGGCCGCCGTCGTGGCGCTGCAGACCTACTGCGCATACCAGTCGCAGTTCCTGAGCTGGGCGCCGTTCCTGGCGCTGTGCTACATCATCGGCGGCACTTGCAACCACGCCATGATGATGGGCATGCACGAGCTGTCGCACAACCTGGGCTTCAAGAAGATCCTGCCCAACCGCATCCTGGGCATCATCGCTAACCTGCCCATCGGCGTGCCGTCCTCGGTCTCGTTCAAGCGCTACCACATGGAGCACCACCGCTACCAGGGCGAGGAGGGCATCGACGTGGATCTGCCCACGCGCATCGAGGGCCTGATCTTCAACAACATGTTCACCAAGTTCTGGTTCGTGGTCTTCCAGGTCTTCTTCTACAGCTTCCGCCCGCTCGTGGTGAACCCCAAGAAGCCCGGCATGTGGGAGCTCTACAACTGGCTCGCGTGCATCAGCTACAACTCGTTCATCTACTACATTGCCGGCCCCTCGGGTCTGTTCTATCTGCTCTTCGGCTCCATGCTCGGCGCCGGCATCCACCCGGTGGCTGGCCACTTCATCGCTGAGCACTACGAGTTCGTGCTGGGCTACGAGACGTACTCGTACTACGGCATCCTCAACCGCCTCACGTTCAACGTCGGCCTGCACAACGAGCACCACGACTTCCCGTACGTGCCCGGCTCGCGTCTGCACCTCGTGCGCGCCATGGCCCCTGAGTTCTACGACAACCTGCCCAAGCACACGTCGTGGGTGGGCGTCATGTACGACTACGTGACCAACCCCAACATCAGCGCCTTCAGCCGCGTCAAGCGCCAGACCATGAACAAGGAGCAGCTCGCCAAGATGAAGTCCGAATAAGCGAACCGCAGTTCGATTGCGTCTCGACTGCCTGCCTCACGCAAAGACTCTAGCGCAGGCAGCAGCAGCAGAGAGCGATCCATTGCGCTTTTTTAATTCGTTATACATCTTGACATTTTGTTCTGTAGCCCCTTTGTCTGAATGCAGCCATCTTACGCCTGGATACATGTATAGACCACGAGTAGACCACCAGTAATGGTGAGGTCAAGACCACCAGAAGCGCAGAGCCGATACAGACCAAACACATGCATGTTTTCTTTACCAGTGGATCCTGTTTTGCCTTATCTCTCTCTCCTACGTCTTCAGCTCTGCGTGCCTTGGGCTTAGCGCACCTTGGGCGCGTTTGGGTTGCCCAGCGTGAACAATCGCGGCGCGATCGACATGGCCATGAGCTCCTGGAAGAGTAATTTACACGAGTACGGGATGTGCACCTGCGAGATCTGGGTCTTGTTGCGGCACGTGCGGCACTCGAACGTCATCTTGCGCAGATTGGCGATGGCGATGATGCCGCAGAGGTCACACACGTGCACGCGGTACGCGTCCGAGTTGGCGAACAGGCGGTCCATGAGGAAGTTGGCCGAGCCGTGCGAGATGAGGCAATCGCGCTCCATCTCTCCCATACGCAGACCACCTTCGCGCGCACGACCTTCCATGGGCTGGCGCGTGAGCATCGTCACGGGGCCGCGCGAGCGCGAGTGGATCTTGTCGTCGACCATATGCTTCAGACGCTGGTAGAACGTGGGGCCGATGAAGATCTGCGCTGTCAGGCGACGGCCCGTGTGGCCGCTGTAGAGCACTTCGTTGCCGTGCTTCTGGTAGCCCAAGTGGTGCAGCGTGTCGGCGATGGCCTGCACCGTGACGTCCGTGAACGGCGTGGCGTCACCTTCGTCTCCCGTCTGCGACGAGACCTTGCCCAGCAGACACTCGACAAGATGGCCCACTGTCATACGCGACGGAATGGCGTGCGGGTTCACGATGATATCAGGCGTGATGCCTTCGACCGTGAACGGCATGTCTTCCTGGCGGTACGTCATTCCGATCGTACCCTTCTGTCCGTGACGCGAGGCGAACTTGTCACCGATCTGCGGGATACGAATGTTGCGGAAGCGCACCTTGGTGAACTTGAACCCGTCCGCGTTGGTGGTCAGCATGACGCTGTCAATGATACCGTTCTCGTGCGAACGCAGCGCCGTACTGGCGTCGCGCTTCTGGTGGCGCTGCTCCAGCGATGAATCCTCCGACACCGGCAGCGGCGAGGTCTTGCCGATAATGATATCGTTACCACTCACACGCGTGCCAGGGGCCACGAGGCCGTCGGCGTCCAGCTTGTGGTAGCTGCCGTGACGCAGACCCAGGCACGAGTCACGCGAGGGGCGCTCGAACTCCTCGCAGTTGCTGCCACCAGCACCACCGGCTCCGGGGCCGCCGTGCGGACTCTTGTTGCGCTCCTGGTCCACGTAGCAGCGGTAGAAGGTCGAGCGGAAGAGACCGCGATCAATGGCGCTCTGGTTCATAATCAGCGAATCTTCCTGGTTGTAGCCCGTGTAGGAGGCGATACCGACAATGGCGTTAATGCCCGACGGCAGCTCTCGGAAGTGGAGGTATTCCATGGCACGCGTGGTCACGAGCGGCTTCTGCGGGTAGTTGAGCACGTTGGCCATGGTGTCCATACGCGCGCGGAAGTTGGAGCAATAAATACCCATGGCCTGCTTACCCATAGCAGACTGGTACGTGTTACGCGGCGACTGGTTGTGATCCGGGAACGGAATGATACTGGCGCAAATACCCAGAATCATGGACGGATGGATCTCGCAATGCGTGTACAGCTGCGTGCCCGTGCCCACATCCTTGGGCTCCATGGCAATCATGCACACTTCTTCTTCCTCCGTATCGATGAGCTCCACCACGCCATCGGTCAGCAGGTTGTGCCATCTGTAGTTCGTGATCTTGTGGTTCTGCAGCTTCACGACCTGATCCTTCTGCAGCAGCAGCATGTTATCCTCCACGATGAACAGCGGGCGACACACGCGACCAGCGTCAGTGTAAATGCGCAGTTCTTTGTTCATGAGATCGCGAATGACCGACACCTCAGCATCAATGTCGACGCAACGACGAAGCGAGCGGAGAGTGCGGATCAGCTCGTTCGGCTCACGATGCACGCCGACCCAGTTACCATTCACGAAGATCTTGGTGGCGTGCGGGATGATCTGCGGCTTGATTTCTTCCAGGTTCTCCGTCGCCCATTCTTCCAGGAACTCGAGAATCGGAGCCTGTGGCGAGCCGACCGAAATGTAGGCCATCAGCGCGAGGTTCTTCACGAGACCGACAGCCTGTCCTTCGGGCGTCTCGGCCGGACAGATCATACCCCAATGCGTGTTGTGCAGCTGACGAGGCTGGGCCTGCTTGCCTTCACGACCAAGCGGCGTGTTCAAACGACGCAAGTGCGACAGCGACGACGCGTACGTGAGACGGTTAAGCACCTGCGAGACACCAGCCTTGGAGGCCGTCTTCTGCATGCCCCAGTTGCCCGTGGCCAGCGAGTAGCGCAGTCCGTTGGTGATCGTGCGCGAGCGAATGGCCAGTGTGAGGTTGAAATCCTTGCCGTTGTCGACACACTTTTGCAGGAACGTCTTGACGTCCTTGGTGAGCTTCTTGAACAGAATGCGGAACAAACCACCGAGCAGCGGACCAGCCAGATCCAGACGCTTGTTACCGTAGTGATCACGGTCATCTTCACCAATGCGGCCCAGCGAGCACATGAGCAACTTGTGCACGACGTAGCCCAGGAAATAGGCCTTCTTGGTCTCGTTGTGATCTTCCACACCGACGTGCGGCAGCATTTCCTTCTGCAGAATGTCCTGCGCGTATCGGAGACGGTCAGCCTTGCTCACGTTGATAGCGCTACCACGACGGCCGATGAAATCCAGCGCCACTTCCTGCTCCTGGATCACGAACGCTTCTTCCAGCGACGGCTTGAAGCGCTCCATGAGCTCCGCGTCGGAGAAGTCGTAACAAATGTGCTCCAGAATCTCACGATCGGCCACGAAGCCCAGAGCGCGGAAGATGATGACCACCGGAATATCCTGACGGATGTACGGGATCACTGCGCGGATCTGGTTGCCCGTGATGGCGCTCTTGCCGCCGCTCTTTTGGTACATCTGCACGTACATGGTGCTCGTGGGGCGCACGCCGTGCTCGACGTGGGAGCGCGTCTCGCAGACCCAGCTGTACTTGGAGGCGCCGCTCTTGCGGAAGCAGTAGACGTGGTTGTTACTCATGCGCTCCTGCGCAATGAGCACCTTCTCACTGCCGTTGATAATGAAGTAGCCGCCCTGATCGTACACGCACTCGTTCAGCTCCGTGAGCTCCTTGTCCGTCTTGTGCGTGAGCACGCAGTACTGCGAGCGCAGCATGATGGGCACCATGCCGATGAACTCCTTGGGCGTCTCGACCTGGTCGTACGGGTCCATGTCTTCCAGGTTCGCGGGGCCGCTGGCGGGCGCCTGGAACTTCTGGCAGATCACATCCACGTACAGCGGCGCCGAGTAGGTCAGGTTACGCAGTCGCGCCTCGTGCGGGAACATGACACTCGTGGAGCCATCGGCCTCGGTCATCGTGGGCTTGGACAGGTAGATCTGGCCGAACGAGATGTTGTAGATGGTGTCCGTGTTGGCCTTGTTCTGGCCGGGCGCGTACTGCGCCTCCGGGTTGATGCGGATGGAGCGCGAGTCGTCCACGAGCTCCTGCATGGTGTTCTGGATGAACTCATCGAACGAGTCGAGCTGCTGGCGCACGAGACCCTTCTCCTCGAAGTAGCTGCTGATCACAGCCCAGGCGTCCTCCTGCGACACGCTGGCGCCCGCGTGGAGCCCCACGCCGTGGCTGTCCAGCGTCTGGTCGTCGTCCTGCTCCGGGTCGCTGTCGATCGGGTTCTCCCAGCCCATGGTGGCAAAGGTCGGTGCTTCCTCCGCTTTGGTTTCTTCGCGGCGGCGCCACACAAAAACTGTCAGGGAGAGGGGATTTCCACCCACTTGCGCGAAATTAGCAGAATGCCCACGAGGGTGTGTACTGTAGTCACTGTGGACAGAGATAAGTACATGACACAGGATTGACGGTAATATGGAAAGCGCACTATTTGGAGCTGAGTTTCGGTTCAGTGTTTTCTCCGAAATTCTAGAGCGCACTAATGAAGACGTTTTGTCTGAGACGCACCCAGCTGAATCAGCTGGGTGTATACTGCAGTTGCTGAGTATACACCGCACTTGTAAACTGGCAGACTACAGTACTATACCCACAGTCTCGCGTACTGACAACATCTGTCCTTTTTTGGCCAGAACTCAGTGATCCGGTTAATTGTTCCGCGGTGCATCACCACTACACGTGTATAGTATACGGTGCGTGGACCTCGCTCTCTGCCTCGCGCGGCCGGAGCTCGAGCATTAGGCAACACACCGCGCACGGACGAGCGACTAAAGGGGTGTACGGTTGACATGGACGCCATCGCGTGGGTGCAGACTGAGCTGCGGTCGCTGGAGGCCGCGCCGGCGCAGGCGCTGCTGGAGCCGCCGCAGACGTTCGACAGCCTCTGCGCCTACCTCAAGGACGGCCGCGCGCTGTGTCTGCTCACCATGGCGCTGCAGAACGACGCCGAGATGCCTAAGCACCTGACGCGCGGCATGCACCAAGTCACGACCTTCCACGCGCTGGAGCGCATCCAGTTCTTCCTCAAGTGGTGCCGAGGCTACGCCAGTCTCGAGGAGCACGTCGTGTTCACGTCCGTGCAGCTTGTGGACGAAGCACACGAGAAGGCCGTGGCGGCCACCATCCACGCGCTGCGCGTCAAGTACCGGCCGTCGTGGGTGGCGCCTGTGTTCGAGACGGCCGTTGAGAAGACGGACGTTGCTGAGGACGCTCCTCAGCAGCAGGGAGAGGTGGCTGATGAGCCCCAGGAGGAGGACGAGGTCCAAGAAGAAGAGCAAGACGAAGAGCTGAGTGACGATGTGGTGTACGCGCCGGCCCCGGTCGAAGCCGCCAAGATGGCGTTCAAGTCGCGCTCCAACCGCCTCAACTCGTTCCTGAACAAGTTCCCTGGCAGCGAGCCCAAGCCTGCCATGGCTGCCGTCGTGGCATCCGCTACTGCCAAGACGGAGGAGGCCGTTGAGGAAGTCGTTGAGGAAGTCGCAGAGAAGGAAGAAGACACGGCGCTGGCTTCGACCCAAGAGGAAGAGGAAGCAGTTGCGCCTGAAGCCGCTACCACCACCGCGGAAGAGGACGAGCGTCCGGCCGCGTCGCGGCTGCGCATTCCTTCGATTTTCAAGAGGGATGCGCGTGGCTCTGGCTCTGCGTCCACTGCTCGAAGCAGCACTGGCAGCGCTTCCTCCGCGCAGTCGCCGCGCTCCACGGTTGACAGCGTGGCTACCTCTGCTACCGCCGCTTCGACCGAAGCTCCCGAGCCCGAGGCCTCGACGTTGCCTCGACTGGGCAGCGTCTCGAAGCTCGAGATCCCGTCTGTCTTTGGTCGCCACTCGTCTGGTGCTGAGAGCGCCACCTCCGATTCTGCCACCACGCCCAAGACTGCGCCTCGCTCGGTCTCGAAGCTGCAGATCCCGTCTGCCTTTTCGTCGTCCTCGTCTTCACTGCGCACGTCCGACTCGTCTGCTTCGACTGCTCAGGACTCTGCGGCTGCGGCTGCCCCTACGACTCCGACTCCGACGGCGCCGCGCTCGGTGTCAAAGCTCGAGATCCCGTCCGCGTTCTCTCGTGTCAAGTCGAATTCGTCCTCGAGCGAACAGGCTGCACCAGAACCAGCCACCCCAACGCCGCCCAAGGCGTCGCCTCTGGCTGCTTTCTCGCCTGTTGCGGTGGCCAGCGTGTCGTCGGCACCGGCAGATGATCACAATGATGACGAGCTGCTGGAGGTGCGCCCGCATCTCGCTCGCAGTATCTCTGCCCCTGTGAAGGACAACAGTCCAGCGTCCAAGCTGGCTGCGTTCCTGAGTAAGGTGGAGACCGCCAACACGTTTGTGTCGGTCGCTGCGCCCGCTCCCGTGGTGGAAGAAGTTGCTCCGGAAGAGGAAGAAGTTGAAGAGGATGACGTTGAAGAGGAAGAAGAGGAAGAAGTTGAAGAGGATGCGCACGAGGAGGAAGAAGACGCTGAAAACCATCCGTTCGAGCACCACGACCACAATGATGGTGAGCAGCCATTCTTTGTCGTTGAGGAGGTGTCGCTCTCCAAGCCCCCGACCAGCTCGAAGCTCTTCGCTTTCCTTTCGGCTGTGGACAGTGCAACTCCGGCCGTTGGTGGTGACGAATCAGCTGACCTTGCGAATTCGTCCCCGCGTAGTGCGCATGAAAAGCCGGTTAGTCGAAGTGCGTCGACGTCCTCCTACCAGAGCGACGAGCACGTGAGTCTCACGGAAGATATCCCCGCGGATGTGGAAAGCCCACTGGCAGCGAAGCTGTCAAATGCATTGGAGACAAACGAGCGACTCGTAGCGGAGGTTGCGGAACTCAAGCAGGAGCTGGCGGTCTCGAACGATGCGCTGTCGTCCAAGGACCTGGAGATTTCTGCGCTCAAAGACGAACTTCAGATTTTGAAGAGTGAGCAGTCCACGTCGTTCAAGGAGGCGGTGGAAGCCAAGGAGCAGGAACTGCTGGCTCTGAAGGCAGAACTCGGCGCACTGAAAACCGAATGCGAGGATATCACAAGCAAGTTCACGGCTTCGCAGAGTGAATTAGAGAGCAAGGCTCAGAAGATCGGTGCGATCCAAGAGAAGTCCGATGCCCTGGAGCTCCAGTTGGGTGCCGAACTCGCGTCTGCTTACGCAACCATCGATGAACTGAACAAGGAAGGTGGTGCTGCAGCCCCTGAAGTTGATATTAGCGCTCAGATTGAGGCGGCCCTGCAGGCGGCGAAGGAAGAGTTTGCTCAGCAGAAGCTGGCGCTGGAGCAGCAGCTGGAAGAGCTGCGCGCTCAGACCCAGAGCCAGAAGACCGAGATCACCAGCATCCGTGAGGATATGGTCGAGCTTGAGCGAGTAGCGCAACAAGCGAAGGACAGCGAGGAAGCGGCACGCTACTCTGCGCAGGTGGCCTTTGCAGCCCGAGACGAGGCAGAAGAAGTGAGTCGATTACAGAGAGAGGAGCTGGACACACTGCGTCAACAGTGAGACCAGAGTTGCCCATGTGCATGAAATAAAGATTACGTGCTTGTTTTGTTTAGCGTTCGTGTGGAGTATTTTCAATAGACAGATCAAATGGAATCAGTTTGGTAGCCTGCGAGGCTTCGTCTCAGGATCAGTGCCGACGCGAAGCCGACGATGATGAAGAAGCAGACGATGACGGCGCACAACCCCAGCAGGTGCAGATTTCCTCGTAGATACGCCTGCACGTCGGTCTTGGACCACTCGGGGCATTTTCCGCACTCAGCGATCTGCACAAGCCAAAGAAACATCGTCATCCATCTGGAAACCGCAGCAGAGAAGAGAGACGGAACTCACGTCGTTGTCTTCGTAGCCTTGGTCTGCAGCAGCGTTGAGCACCGTCATGCCTTCGGTGCAGTTGGACGAAGACGAGGACGCCGTGGTGGCGCAGGAGATCCAGTAGCCGTCGGTATCCTTGGTCACACCATCGCAGGAGAGCGCCTCGGTGCAGTTGGTGCAGCCTTGGAGATCAATGTCGCACGCGAGCGACGAGTCTGTGAGCAGCGAATAGGACGTCGCGAGCGAATCAGATCGCGTGAATGCGCCCACGGCACACACGAGAAGCGCCAGCAGGCAGCCACCAATGCCCACGATGTACTGGAGACATCAGACGAGTGGCGTTAGACCAGTAACACACCACAGCAATTGATATTTTGCACCTACAATGAGCAGCAACGTGCGGCTCTTGGCTCTCGAACCAAGGACGCCGAGCACCGAAAGCGCCACGAGAAGAGTTCCTGAGGCGATGAACACGATCGCTGCAGAACAAAGGAGGCAAATGGCATTAGTACGCGCCAGTAGAAGCGCACTCGCCACCGGACGTACCGATCCACTGCTGCCCAGCAGTCAGGTTGTCGTGGGACTTGACAGCGCAGCCGTAGGCGAAGATGCCTACCAAGAGCAAGAAACGGCGTCAGTTGGGGCTCTCCAATTGGCCAAAGGAGAAGCCAACGCACTGGAGCCGAGCGCCATGAAGATGGCGTTGATGACCGTGAGCATGTACTTCATCACGATCGGCAGCGTCACGATGCGCACGACGCAGTGCAGCGACAGCAGCGAGACCGCGATGACGGCGAAGCCGATGGCCCCGAGCGCCATGAACTTGCCCTCGAGATAGTCGACTGCGGACTCGTACGTGCCGCAGCACGATTGCGTGCGCAGATACGCGAGCACGGAGCTGGACCAGTGGTGCTTGACCCAGGACGCGACCGTGTCCTTGAAGCAGAAGGCGGCGTAGCTGGCCACGAAGAGACACGTGACGAGGAAGAGGTTGAGGAAGAAGTAGATCATAAGCGCATTGCTCTTGTCGCGTCCGGCGCCCACGAAGCCCAGGACGGCCATTAGCACGATCACTCTGCGCAGGAAGAGACGTCAGTCAGTGCGACTCGGTACCCGATTGCGGCGGCTAGACTCACCCGCCGAGCCCCGCGAGCGCCGCAGCGGACGCCTGCAGGTGCGCCGAGACGGACACGTGGATGCCCAGACCCAGTAGCGCAGCGCCGCCCGAGAACGTGAGCAGACAGAGCAGCCGCAGCAGCTTGCGCGTCGGACGCATGATGACTCCAGTGGACGGATGTGGCAATGGCCGCACAGTGGTTTCATGGCTGTTTTGACCAGCTGCGCGGCGTCTTTTCCACCAATCAGAGTGTCCTCCAAAGGGTTTCAGCCAATCAGAGCATGGATATAAATCAGAATATGGGTAAAACGGCTCAGCTGAGATCGGCATTTGCAAATCGTACTTTGAAAGATACACACAGTAGCCCACATATGGACCCATTCCATAGTGGGTTCATTTTCATTAGGAACTGGATTAATTGACAGCGATTCCGTCGTCTTCCACTTGCGGAAGCAGCTCAGAGGGACTCTTGAGGCTCTCGGCGTCTACTGCGACGTCGACCTCGTTGTTGTCGCCCTCTTCTTCGTCTTCCTCCTCCTCCAATGCGTTCTCCTGGCCTTCTTTCAGGCCTTCGTCTTCAGGACCAGACGCAAGCTTCTCACTCTGGACCTCCTCCTCTTCATCTTCCTGTTGCTCTTCTTCCTCCTCCTCTGTCTGTTCTTGCTCTTCTTCGTTGTTTAATGCGTCCACTTCGTCCTCAGCGCTCTGCTGGAGCTCATCCGACTGCTCAGCTGCCGCTGGGTCTTCAAAGGCCAGCAGCTCCACACTGCGCACCAGATACTCGACCGCTTCCTTCACTTCAGCCGCCTGTTCATGCATGCGCTGCGTCTCCACAGCCACGACCGACTGCACGGCTGTGCTCAGCACCTTGGCCACTTCCGCCTGAGCCGCTTGCTCGCGTTGCTTTTGCGCCTTTCTCTCCTTCTCCTGATCCTCCTGCTCTTCTATCTGCGTCACGATCGCCGCCAGAGCAGCCGCAGTCTCTGACGCGATGGTCTCATGCTCCTTCTGCGCCTTGCGACTCTTCGCCTTGCTCTTCTTGTCCTTCTTCTGCTGCTTGGCGCTGGCCGCCCCGTCAGCCTGAGTCACCGCCGTCGTGGCCGTGACCGCTTGGCCATGCTCCAGATGCCGCTTCTTGGCTCCAAAGAAGCGCTTGCGGAGCCACTTGAGCATTGCTGGACACTCTCTTGTTGTTGTCGCGATCGGGTTGTGGTGCCGAATGGGAGCGAGTGCATCGCCTGCTCACAGCTTGAAGCACGAAACCAACGGCCGCGGGACTTCGATAAAGAACAAGAGCTCCATCGAGTCAAGAAACGGACTCTTCTCAAGTAACGATCAACCAGTCACAGGTCGCGAGCCGTTGGATCCGGAGGCCCATGATTGACATTCGCAGTGCAGTGACACCAGTGATCACCGACTCAAGCTGGTTCTGGTTCTCGCCGTGGCTTCTTTTGTGGCTCGTGGTCTGAGCAAAGGCCGTATTTTTAGGCATCAGGACACAAAGATGAGCTCACTCGCATTCTCGCTGTCTTGAAGCGCGCCGCCTGTTTTCAATCCGCTCACGAACGCACACGACGCGTGGCCATGCGGTCTTCCGCTGCTGGATCCTTCCTTGGCGAGAGGACGATCATGCCGACCACTGCCTCTCAGAGCCGAAAGGACAAGCCATCCGTGCATCACGAGCGGCAAATGGCGCGACTTCGTTCAGCGACGGCAGCAGCCTCCTTCGTCAAGCCTCAACAATCACAACAGCGGTCGTCCGGTGCAAGTATGGCGGCTACTGTGGTGCCTCCGTTGGTGCAAGCTCGACCGGGAAGCAAGTCTCTGGCGCTGACCCGTCCGCCCAGCTCCGCCAGACCGCCGTCATCATCCTCCGCCAAGGCAATGGCTCCAGAGCGACCAATGTCCTCCGGGGTCTTCAGACCTCGCGCCAAAATCGACCGCACTCGCTTCCGGTACTTCTACGACCGGGGAGATCTGCCCGTGCGCGTGAACTTCGCTGGTGCCGTGCGGAAGCTGCAGTGGCAGGTGGATTTGTCGCACTTGGACTACGCGCACTACCTTCCGCTCTTCATGGAAGGCCTGCGCGAACTGGACGAGCCGTACCAGTTCCTGGCCGAGACGGGCATTCACGATCTGCTGGAAAAGGGCGAGGCCCGCGTTCTGCCCTGCATCGCGCTGCTGATCGCACCCATGCGACAGAATCTACTCACGAAACACCAGAAGATCATGTGCCGACAGCTAAACGTGCTGCAAAAGCTGCTGCGGTGCTGTCCGTTCGCTGGCGAAGCGCTCGTGCCGTTCTATCGGCAGCTGCTCTCGGTTTTCAACCAGTTCATCACCAAACGCGTCAATTGTGGAGATGGAATTGACTATGGCCAGCGGAGGCAGAGCAACATTGGCGACCTTGTGATGGAGACGCTCGTTCTGCTCGAGACCACAGGCGGTCGAGATGCTTTTGTCAACATCAAGTACATGATCCCGACGTACGAGAGCTGCTGTAACGCACCCACCAGGCTCTAGGTGATTTCGCATCACACCTGCTGCCGTCGAGTGGGAAAATACTGTGGTGCTGGTGTCGACCACAAGGCTTTACGATATTGCCCAGGAATGGCACGCATTAGAAGCGTCTGGAATGCAATTTTTACTGGTAGTGCTCCGATGAGGCGAACAGCAAGCAAGACCTTACGAGTTCTTTTCCAAGAAATCCTCTATGGGACCATGCCCTTGGTTCACACATCAATACCATTGCCCAGAAAGGAGCAATCTTCAATCGCGACTCCGCTCGTCAAATTGTATCGCTCGTCAATTTCTCTCACAACGTCGCAGCATAATCAGCCTGTACTCCATCACTTTCAAGCCATCAAGATATCTCTCGTCCAAAACAGTTTTCTTTACGCCACGCTCCAAACTGGAACGGATTTGATTGACAAATCTCATTCTGTTGACTCGATTCAACTGACGCCATGCTCATGCGATTGAATGCTTTGATTTCATTTTGCGTGTTGATGGCCCATGGTGCAGGAAGATTTTTATTTGGGTCAATTCTGGTCAAGGTCAAGCGTTTGGGTCAAAGTGTTTTACTTGGGTCATAATTGGGTCAAGAAACCCCCACAAACAGAATATCCCGAAATAGACACCATCGCATGATCACAGTCGCAGTCGAAACGACCACCCTCCTCATCGCACTAGCGTAACCGCTTCACCACAACCAGATTTGTCAAGGTTCCAACAAACATGGGCCGTCATATACGCGCCGATGAGGCTACTGAGAACGAATTCCATGATGAGCAATTTCCATCGCCTTCAGGTTCAAGCGTTTCCGCTGGTTCACCCGCGTCTGTTTGCTCTTTCGACTGGCACGCGATAACCAAACGCACTTCTGGTACGGACAGCTTCGTTAGAATGATGCTCAATGCTGCCGTTAGCCCGTCGACATCATCCCCACAACATACAAGAACGAGGTCTCCAAAGAGGAAGGCCAAGAAGAAAAGTCGTCTTACTGGTTCACTACCGGTAACAAAGCGCCATAATAGCCGCAAAATCAGCAAGCATGTTGCACGATACCACCACAGATATGGTGCAAGTGTTGCTGCAAGTGAACCCACGAGCGCGTTGACTAAGAAGAAGAGCCCATTTCCAAAGAAGACGAGACACTCGAACAAGACTGTGATCTTTTTGAATGGATATCGCTACACCAGATATTATGCCGGTCATTATCGGCTGTCTTATCGATGCACTATAGACGAACTCACTGCACTGCGCGAGTCCATTTTCTGCTTGAAACACAGAGTTACTGCCCTTCAGGATCGCACTATTGTGAGCAGGAAGGACAAAGTCAAGTCGTCATTCAACATGGACGCGGTATTCACGCTTCAACATCTTCACGTACTGGATGTTCTGGAAGTGGATCATTGTTGGTATCATTGACTCACTGGGCGTCTGCTACGCCATTCTGGCAGCAGCCTACAACATCATGCGCTCAGGCACTTCCATCGAATTCACAGTGCTCGAGACGA
>JAADXR010000636.1:0-15007 GCA_023337935.1 Elongisporangium anandrum
GACGATAAGATCTACTGGCCGCTCTACAACGAGTCGGATAGCGGCATCCAGCTCATCTTCAACGACACGTTCACTACGAGCGAGGACGACTTGGCCAACGACAAGTGCACGTTCTGGCACAAGGTGCTGTGGTACTAAGTGCCTACGGTAGCAGGACCGGACTGAGCGAGGACTTGAGTGTTCCAAGTTTTGATTTTGCATCATTCACAGGATAGTGAAACGTTTTTTGTAATGCAGTTCACGTTCAATTCCTCTGATAGTTCGATCTGTACCAGTTTTACTATGGGACTTTTACATTGGTCTTGATTTTTTTTCGATTACAAAGATTGCTTTGATAATGTCTGCAATCCTTGTTCTAAGCGCACAACTTTATCTTCGTCATCTGTATCAATCCAACCTGTGTCGTAACACGAAAATTTTAAATTGGCAATGTGAACGATTCTTAAAGCATGAGTCCTCGAATTATAAAATCGATTCACTGGGATCTGGTGCAGTCAGCCCAACAAATCGCTGGGTACTTATTACTACCTGAGTGACCATTTCCGTGGTCATGCTCACTGGGTGGCTAAATCGTTGTAAGTGCAAAAATTGTTATGGACCAACCACTACAATTGAGCGAAATATCAATACGTTTGCTGGAAGAAACACGATGAAAGCCACTCTGTCCGTTGCCACCAAATGTCAGCGAGGACGAAGCCCATGATAGTTGTCGCACCCTCCTTAGGAGATAATACAGGGCAGATGAGTAGAATTCTTGTAATCCAGAGTCCATATACACGATACAACGAGAATCTTCTGTTGCAATAGAGCAAGTGTGGCCACTACGAGCACCGTATTTCCAATCCTATGACTTGAAGTTGTAGCTCAACAAAAGATCGCTGTGAGTTTTATAAATTGCGTCACCTGCAGTCACCATCGTCATAAGTGTCACTCAGCGTGTAGCTGCCCCAACACCGGCAACCAAAAAGGCGGAGTCATTGTACAAGTCCGAACTGAGATCGTCAACGATCAAATGTTCCGTGCCATTGGTTTTCGAGTAGTTTTCAATAGCAGGCACATCCAGTAAGACATTGAGACCCTAATTACCCTACTTGTTTCAAATCCGCATTATGATACTTGACGATGACGACGACAGCATAGCTGCCGTCAGTAAGTACACCTTGAGAAGATTCACGATGCCAACATCTAGTTTGATTGTAGACGCCATGATTCGCGCAATCACAAATGCATCTCCAACGATTTGGCATGAACCACTCACGATCAACATAGCTGTCGTTGACTTCTTTGGACACAGCCAACTATATTACCTGACATATTTTGCTTTCCCACATTGTACTTCGTAGTAACTGTAGAGCAGGTAGAAGTCTTCTGTGCCATCATCATTTAAACACACTGCCGTGCCTTTGATCTGTGGATCGAGTAAATACTCGTTCCCAGTACTATCATAATATGATAGCGCTGGGAAGCCGTTTAGGCGAGAATATTATTCTCGCCTAAACGGCATCACACGCACACCAGGAGCTGGTCCGCAATGGCTTGATCTATAGAGGCGTTGTTAATTAGCGCCAGTCGTACCGTTCGTGCTCGAAACACGTCGCATTGGTATCATCTGTGAAAGCCAAACTGGTATACCAGAGTTCGCGTGCACAAGTAATTTTGTAGCGGTATTTCGCGCGTCACTGCATCAAACCTGATCGACAATTCCATAGTCGCTTCATCGCGCGTAATGGTCGTAAAACATATCACTCGCTGCATCCGAACGCTAAAAGCGAGAGTTCGTTCTTGATCACCACGATAACTGATCCAGTCCCTTGATGGCCATCGGCGACTATCAATGCGAGTACGGTTGGTCGTTTGCATCGCCGCAGAAGGCCTCAATCGGCCACAGTGCTGGCTGAGCCACAATTCCTCAGCCGCACTGCTATAGCCGAAGCACCGGAGTGCCATCGGCGAGTGAAGTCGATTCCGTTAGGTTCGCACTCCTGTGTACCAGTACGGTACGCCTGTAAAGATTGCGTAGTGGTACATTCAGTTTACGTTCTGAAGGGAGTGGTGTAAAAAGCTGTAAAAAGGGTAATTACGCCGTTTTTGGTGGTGTGGGGTGTGTGGGCGGACGGCGGCGGCCGGTTCATCTCGTTGCGAGGAGCTCAGGAGAGAGAGGACAAAGGGAGGGATGTTGGCCCGCAATGTGAAGCAGCTCGTGGCGCGCTCCAGCGCGCTGCGCTCGAGCATCCACAGCTCCAGCGTCGTGCAGAGCGCTGGTATCGTGCAGGTGCGCAATCTAGAGCCTCTAATTCGCGATAACAGCCGAGATACCGAGCGAGAAGACTGACGATTGTCTCTGCTTGCTTCCCGGGGGTTCGCCTTGCTCTTCTGGATCCTGTAGCACCGCGACACGGAGGACAACAACATCGACACGTCCTTCGACTTCACGGCCGAGAACTATGAGCGCGTGCACGCGATCCTGGACCGCTACCCGGAGAACTACAAGGCCTCGGCCATCATCCCGCTGCTCGACCTGGCCCAGCGCCAGCACGGCGGCTGGCTGCCGCTCGCGGCTATGAACAAGGTCGCGCGTATCGTCGGCCAGAAGCCCATCGCCGTGTACGAGGTCGCGACCTTCTACACCATGTTCAACAGAGAAAAGGTCGGCAAGTACTTCATCCAGCTGTGCGGCACGACGCCCTGCATGATCTGCGGCTCGGAGGAGATCAAGCAGACCATCGAGAAGCACCTGGGCATTAAGGAAGGCGGTACGGTTCTGCATTCGTTCCCTCAGCCGCCTCATGCAGGCTCTGATGATGATCATGTGTCTGGTTACAGAGTCCACGGCCGATGGCAAGTTCACGCTGCGTGAGGTCGAGTGCCTCGGTGCCTGCGCCAACGCCCCCATGGTCCAGATCAACGACGACTTCTACGTGAGTTCCTCTTGCTTTGCATCCAAGTCTAGATCCATTGAGAGCTGATTGGACGTGGATCTGATAGGAAAACCTGACGCCGGAGACCACGCGTGAGCTGCTGGACGCGTGCAAGAAGGACTCGCCGCCGCCGATGAACAAGTGGGGCAGTCTGCCCATGAACGGCCAGCTGTCGTGCGAAGGCCCGCAGGGCAAGACGTCCCTCCTGTGGGAGAAGGCCCCGGGCCCGGGCTTCCGAATGCGTCCGGACAGCGAACTGCAGCCCAAGATCGACCCGAAGAAGATCAAGGAGGAAATGCTGTACTAAACACACCGGAGCGACAGCAGTCGGGAAGGCAACCACTCCATAACCAAGACCCATCACATCGAGGCGCTGAATGACTGAGAGAGGAGGACAGGGAAACCACCGAGCAAATGTACGAACACCGTTTAAAAAACGCAAATATGCAACTCAGAAAATGAAAACCATCACTACACGAGAACAACTCTTCATCATTGACTGCTGCTTACCTGCTTAATCGTTGCGGTTGAGATAGCCACGACTGCCGGAGAGCAGCCATCGTCCGTACATGATGGTCGAGGTGGTGACCCAGCCCGAGACGTTCCCAAGCAGCAGCCCCATGCACGAGACTGTGACGTAATCCGAGACCGAGACGACCTCCCGGTTGCGCTGCCGCCTCCGCTGTTGCGACTGGAAGCTGTACGTGCTGGTCGTCGATGGCTGCCAGCAGTAGTAGAGGCCTGCGAGACCGACGACACCGACCTCGACGCCGAGCGTGAGGCGGAGAGAGACCTCCCACCCATACGCGCGAATGCTCGAGCCCACGAAGCTCGTGAGGTACGAGATCAAGAGCGGCGCGAGCTTGGCGAAGGATTCGCTCAGATCGGGCTATTGCGTAACAAGTCAGTCTTTGGCCTGGAGCCAACGGTTGAGAAGCTCCTGTTTACCTTGAGCGCTGAGCCGTAGTGGTCGTAGAGCCGCCGTTTCTCTGGGTCCGACAGAACTTCGTACGCTGCAGCATCATCAGGTATCATGAATGACGGAGTCCTCGTCACCACCACGTAGCTCAGTCTACGCACCTTGAGTAATATTGTGGAAGTGCTCAGGCGGCGCAGTCGGGTTTTTATCCGGATGGAACTGCAGCGCCAGCAAGCGGTAGGCACGCACAATGGCTGCCGGACTTTCGGGCATCACAACGGTATTAACACCAGCCAACAGGCTTCTCAAGCTCATGCAGAGAGCGCCTCCTCACCTGGCAGACGCATCGACGTCCAGTATGGAGTAATAGCACGGCTCCTGCAGCTCCTGCTTCATGCCTTTCTCTCTCTCTCCAGAGGCCCTCGCTTCCTTCCTTCCGGTCTCACCGTGGCTTTGAGTCGCATCGCGTTTCTCCATGTGCGCCACACCATGGTCCCACTGTCTCTCCTCTGATTGGTGGAAATCCAGCTTCGTACTTAACATGATATCCGCCGCCCATCCGGGCCGAAAGAACAAAACCAACCCAGAAGAGATCATGAGCTTCGCAGACTTCGCCGGCGGAGGCGGCTCTGGCTCCGGCCGCGCGGGCTCGGCGCCGGCGCTGGGCGGACTGTCGTCCTCCAGCAAGAGCAAGCAGGCCATTGATGCGGCCACGCTCAAGCTAGAGCAGTTCCAGCGCCAGGTGCTGGCCATCAAGCGCGCGGCCGCGAACGCCACGCCCACGACCGCGAGTCTCACGCGCAAGAACAGCACATCGGCCATGGACGACGACCTGCACGACCGGATACGCTTCGCCTGTCTGCTGCAGGAGGAGATCGCTAAGGCGCTGACCATGATCCCATCGGACGCGGCCAACTCGCTGCTCAAGCGCAAGCTGTGCAAGGACTTCGAGGTCATCTCGACGCAGCTCGAGCAGTCCGTGCAGAAGATCTCGACCCAGGAGCAGCTGCTGCAGGAGTCGCTCGTGCAGCAGCAGAAGGACTCGCACTCGGGCAACATCGTGGTCGAGCACCAGGGCCAGGTGCTCGAGTTCGCCGAGCTCGAGCAGGAGATCGCGCACAACGAGGCGCTGATCGAGGAGCGCGAGAAGGACATCGACAAGATCCACCAGAGCGTCGCGCAGGTGAACGAGATCTTCCGCGACCTGGCCATGATCGTGCAGGAGCAGCAGTCGTCCATCGACGACATCGAGAACCACGTGCACGAGTCGCTGGCGCAGACCCAGCATGGACTGGACGAAGTGCGCAAGGCCTCGGAAATGCAGCGCAGCTGCGCGATCCAGTAGAAGGAGGAAGCAATGCCGATCAAGCACGATAATGTCTGTACTAGGGAAGTCTCAGGCCCAAGAAATAGCAGACAGCAAGGTTTAAGGCAAGGCGCGAAGGAGAAACTCGACCCCTCAGGTGCGCCCCATGTATGATTTATAGGATGCAAAGCGTGTGTAGTGGGCTATGTGCATGCAGTCATAGAAATCAATTGCGCCGATAGCTGGCTCTGAGAGAAACGCCAGCCATCATCCACTTCCAAACGCCTCGTTTTTTTAACGAAAATAACATGAGAAACAACAATGGTAACTCACGAAAATATGCCCCCAGAACCTGCTGAGCGTGCTGTGGTTGTAAATGGAAGAACAGGCGGTTGGCACTTGAACTCGGACGGGCAACAATGAAAGCTCCGACAAGTAATAAAGAAGTTTGGGCGCTCATCCCGATTTAACCACCAACCACATCAACTCCAGCTATAGTTAGGCAAGGCAAAGTGCTGCCAATGGCGCATTTTTGAATCTCACGGCCAACGTTTTCATCACCAAGTCTTCCAGGAAGTCCCATGGGCGCGAATTGGCAGTATATGCTGCCGAATCCAAGCACGCCAAAGGTAAAGTCCCAGTTCAACGCCGACGCGATAAAACACCGGCATTCAAGGCGCAGAAAGTTCTGTTTCTGCGTCGACTTGTCATGATTCTAGCTGGAACCACATTTATTCTCATGGCGACTCAAGTGATTCTGCAAATGGTTGAATCCATTCACGGAGTTGAACGATTGGTCCTCACGTATGCGCTAGACGACTCAGTGGTCATGCGTCAGTGGGTCGGCACGACCACGATTAATCAGAGCCCACTCGTCCAGACAGCGCTTGGAAGACACACGACACCGCTCAATCAGACGCTATATTTGCAGCAAGATGGTCGGGTTTCTTTTCAGCCTTGTGATCAGTCGGACCCACGCCAACAGAAATTTACAGCAATCACTGGCAAAGATTGCTTTATGCTGAGGCTGTCGTGGGTACTGCCTACAATTTCACCTTTCTCCGCGATGTAGAGCTAATCGCTCCGGTCGTGAATTGCAGATCGGCTTTCATCAGCACAAACGACTCAACCCGTGGCAAATTCTACTTCCTCACGATGTTTACTTGCTTACACTGGCGATGGCTGTTCAAGAATTCTGGATCCCGAGTGTTACTCAGGTTGGATCAGCAGCCGTGGCCTCCCTGACCGTTATCGACGATCTCCAGTGCAGCCACGTTGATCACCATTTCATTGCAGCGCTTGGGTATCCGTTCTACGAGTTCAACGTCGTGGGTTGTGAGATGCTTGACAATGGTTACACTGAATTTCTGTTGAAGCTTCGGACTATCCCAAGAAACCCGAAACGTGAATACGCCCAGATTGTGCAGACAGCTTATCGATCGGGCTTCTATCTCACTTCAGAAACTGGACGCTTCAACATCAGACAGCAGATTTGGCTGCTCGAGGATACACCGCTGAACGCCATCACGACATGGACGTGGAGGAGCAAGAATACCAGTCGGAACATGTGGGTCTGGGTTCACATATTCGAGCCTTTAGTCTCTTTGTATGCTGCTGGGCATGTTGTCCAGCTGAATATGATTCTATATCAAGCGCTTCGAGATGGGAAACTTTGGGCTACTGACGGTACCGTGCCCATGGTTAAACTGTTTATGTCGCGCGGGATGATCACCGTAGTGTTCTGGTATCTCACCGGCTTCTGGGAACTCACAGAGTTTTGTCTGCGTGATGCGCACGAGATCACGGAAATCAATCGAATCTTCAGCTTCACTGAGACCATGCGAATCGATATGCTCTACATCATGCAGAGTTACGCCAGCTACGTCGCAAAAGCAACGAAAGAGCGCATCGATGGTGGGTTTATCTTTTGCGTCACCTTGCTTAATTTTTCGTGCAAACATCATTGAATTGTCTCCGTTTCTCGTTGCAGCCATCAAAGACCTTGTAATTAAGACTGTCCACCAAGAACTAAAGTCGTCATCGATCAGCCCAATGCAGCTCCGAACACCCTATGCGATTGAGCAATATCCAGTCAAGCTGATGTTGTACGTTATGGTTCCGATGTACATCACAGTTCCAGCGGTTATTGTCTTCGTAATCGTGCGCAAGATCTACTGGCGACTCCATCCGAAGCCGATGATGTAAGCTTTAAGGTTTTGCTGTATCACAGAGGCATGGACATATCATCCTCGCAATTCGTGTGCTATGACAGTTGCCCCTATCCCTGTTCGAAACTTCAGGAAGTATGTCCGCCAACGGTAGACTTGGTCAGCGCAGTGAACTGATGCCTCGTGGCTGTGGGCAATTTCCGTTTTCCCATTGGTTTTATTCATATTCCGGGAGGTATATGGATTTTTTTACGGTCTCACCAATAACCCATCTTCAGTATTACCGGTATTGTTATTTGCCAACATGTCGGACAAAGACGTATCGAGTGGGAGGAAGCGCGACCGATCGGCTTGCCGCTCTCCGTCTCTACACGCCAGCGATTCACGCAGAAGGGATGCACGCAGAGAGAGAACGCGTCGCTCTGCGTCACCACCGATTGCAGGAGCGGATTTGCCCGTTGTGCAGCACCGCGAGGCGGTTTTGCGAGCTCTGGAGGCGCACTCGGTCGTGATCTGCGTGGGCGAAACCGGGTCTGGCAAGACCACCAAGCTGCCGCAGTTCCTGGTCGAGTGGATCGCAAAACAGCAGGCTACTGGCGCTAAAGATGGCGCCTCTGCGTCCTGCGTGGCCGTGACGCAGCCTCGACGAGTGGCTACCGTGTCAGTGGCGCAGCGGGTGGCGGAGGAAATGCAGACGTGCGTGGGGGGAAAAGTGGGCTACGCGATCCGGTTCGAGAGCCACACGAGCAAGGACACGCAGCTCAAGTTCATGACCGACGGTGTGCTGGTGCGCGAGTGCCTGCAGGACCCGATGCTGAGCAAGTACAAGCTCGTGATGCTGGACGAAGCCCACGAGCGCAGCATCCATACGGACATCCTGCTGGGGCTGCTCAAGCAATTAGCGGCCAAGCGCAAGGATTTCAAGCTGCTCGTGACCTCCGCCACGCTGGATGTGCAGCGGTTCGCAGATTTCTTCCACGGTGACAAGACGAAGAAGAAGAGGAAGACCAAACAGTCTGTTGGTGCTGATAGAGAAGCCACAGAGTGTCCCATTGTGACGATCCCTGGACGCTCGTTCCCGGTCGATATCTTCCATTCTAAGCAGCGGCAGATCATGGGTCGCAAAGGACCGATCTCCACGTACGTGCGAGCGGCGGTGGAGACGACGCTTCAGGTGCACAACTCGGAGCCTGCGGGTCATATCCTGGTCTTTCTCACTGGCCAGCAGGAGATTGAAGACGCCTGCGCCCAGATCCGTGCATTGTATCGCGAGCAGGAGCAACAATCGACAGCGGAGACACGGTCTCGCGATATGGAGCTCCGCGTGTTACCGCTTTACGGTGCTTTGCATGGCAAGATGCAGCACCGGATCTTCGACCCCGTGCCATCCCATGTTCGCAAAGTGATCGTGGCCACCAACATCGCAGAGACGTCGCTCACCATTGATGGCATCCGGTACGTCATTGACTCTGGCTTCACAAA
The DNA here is from genome assembly GCA_023337935.1 of Elongisporangium anandrum. Taxonomy (NCBI): domain Eukaryota; phylum Oomycota; class Peronosporomycetes; order Pythiales; family Pythiaceae; genus Elongisporangium; species Elongisporangium anandrum. The sequence continues at coordinate 8,794 of JAADXR010000636.1, forward strand.
GCAAAAGGTGTATAACCCGCTGCAGCAGATGGAGTCGCTTGTTGTTATCCCAATCTCCAAGGTCTCTGCTCAGCAGCGTGCGGGGCGAGCAGGACGCACAGGTCCCGGGAAATGCTATCGACTGTACTCGAAGGAATCTTACGACCAGATGATGGACGAGACCATTCCCGAGATCCAACGCGCAAATCTGGCAAACACGGTGCTGTATTTGAAGTTGCTGGGAATTCACGACGTGCTAGGCTTTCCGTATTTGGATCCGCCTGACAAAGACTCCATCCTTGATTCACTCAAGCAGCTGTTTATCCTTGGTGCATTGGATGCGACTGGTCATGCGACGGCTCTGGGAAAGCTCATGTCTGCATTCCCGTTAGAGCCCAAGCTTTCGAGAGCGCTCATTGAAGGTATGACTCTGAGATGTGGACGAGAAATGGCCAAGATCGTTTCAATGCTCTCGGTGGAGAATATATTCGCGCATAATCAGTCAGGAGACCGGCAAAGTACAAGACGACGAAGGCGATCTGTGGATCATAGTGATGGTAATGAAGAGGAAGGAGAGCAGGCAAGCTGGGAAAAGCTTATGCTGCGACTGAAAGGCGAACAACTGCTGGATTCCAATGGTGACCATCTTAGCTATTTGAGCATTTTCGAGGCCTTTGAGCGTGCTCGCAACAGAGAGCAATGGTGCGACGACCATCGAATCCGATTACGCGCTATGAAAATGGCAGCATCGATCAACAGCCAGCTGCTGGACATCATTGATGCAGTCTCCCGTGGTGATCTTGAAGCAGTGAAGGACCAGCTTGGCGAATCAACTTCCCTATTGAAATCAAGAGACAGTGAAGAAAACTTATCCATCGAAGATCGAATTTGCAAGTCCGGTATGTGCTCGATCTTTGTCTCTGGTGTTTTTGTTCTTGACGATTTACAATACTAACTCGTTCGTTCAATTCCTTGACGGCAGTTTGCTCCGGTTTCTATATGCATGCAGCACGCCAATGCACGCTGCAGAGTGTGTACCGATTGCTACGCTCCGAGGACGAAGATACTAAACTGGTTCAGATCCATCCTCTTTCGACCATCAACTACTCGGCGGCACCTGAATACTGCATCTATCATGAGCTCGTGGTCACCAGCAAACCATTTATGCGAGCAATTCTGCAAATTAAGGCCAAATGGATCGATGAATTTAGCGCTGGCAAGCAGAAAGTCACGCGTGCCCAATTGTACGCTCTTTGTGGACACACGGTGGAAGTTGTCGGAGGCACAGATAATGCAAAGAAACTGGAAAAAGAGAAGGAAACAGTTGAAGCCAAACCCCAAAAATTGCAACCAGCGAAGGTCACGACCACTGCGATCGCCTCTGCGCGTGAACGGTTCCTGGAACGGAAGCGAATGCAGCATCAGTAATAATTCCCGGAGCCAGATTTGATGATTCATTGATGTGACGAATGATTCACGTCTGTAACCGAAGATGTGCAAAACTCTCACGTTATGTATGGAGATCGCATGCAGTGATACTGGTTCTTCTAGGATAAGCTCATACCAACATTGGACAAGTTTTCGTGAGAATTGTCTCTCGAAAAATTAATGATTCGAGACCATTTCATAAACGTCAGCACTCACTTATTCGTGAGTAGTTCTGTATATTTATTTTTTCGTCATCTATGATATTGATGGGTAACGGGGCGTGGGTGCGTTTACTGATACTAATAATCATTCCGAATATATTGTCTTGATCAAGACTGGTGTTCACATTAATGTCAGCTCTCATCGCCATAGTATGTTGCCAATTCGCGGTGTATGATGTCTCTGATCGCGGCAGCCAAGACGAGCAGAGCATCTCTGAATGGAACTTGGCATTCCCACATTTTGTTTTTGTAAGAAATCTACAACGACTGGCTTTGTAGAGAGCCTCGCATCATGCCGATATTTGAATCGCAGATATGGTACTGTTTAATTTTGGATTAATCTCAGTGAGGTTTTCATGGATAAGCAGAAACGATCCAAAGTCTAATATGCAAATCAACAATTATTTCTTTTGCAGTGAATTAGTAGTCATATACATACGAAGATCCAGAAGTCTTTTCAGCCTTTCTCCCTCTTCATCTATCTCCTGCGTCCTAGTATTTGATTCTATACCGATTAGTAGTAGTCCTTCTGATTGCTTTCGTCATTTAGGACAGCGTGCTGCTGCCTAGACACTTCAGATCCCGCATTGTGAAACTCTGGGTATACCAGCCGAGACGTTTGCTGCATGGTCGTACCATCGAGTGCGAAAATATACACGTGCGTGTATCTCACGCGAATAAGCTTCATGAGCAAAATTGGCCATATGTCGTTGAAGTTTACGAGGAATTTCTTGTTGACAATCACGAAGCCCGCGCTGTAGACGCCGTCGGCCGAAGCAAACCTCATGCCCTTGATGAAGACGTAGTTATCAAAGTCCGAGAACATCCCGTACAGAGACTCAAGCTGCGTTCCAGTTGCGAGTTCAAAGTTGGTGAACGCAGACTTAAGCACCAAACTACTTTCACTTGCTGGTTCTCTTTGAAGGAGTGCTTGTTTTAGAACGATGATCTTCTTCGGCTTGAGCCAGCCGTAGATCTAGCGTAGGATTATGACGGCCACAACCAGTGGGATGGTTATGTACACTGGGGTTAGAACGTAGAACATCAGCTTCACTGGATACCTCTCGATTGCGTAGGGAGATCGGAGCTGCATGGGGCTGAGGGGTGACGACTTCAGCTCTTGTTTGGCAGTCTGGATAGTCAATTCTTTTATCGATGCGATGAGAGATGGCCAGAGCTGAATGATATAACCGCGGAAGGCGAAGCTGAAGATTGCAGCAAAATACACCAGACCCGTATCGATGCGCTCTCGCGTGGCTTTTGCAAGGTAGCCGGAATAATTCTGCAAGATATAGAGGACGTCGAGTCGCATGGGCACTGTGAAGCTGAAGATTCTACCGACTCCTGTGATCTCTTGTGCATCGTACAAACATAGCTCGGTACGTTTCCTGAAGCCTGTGAAGTACCAAAACACCACGGCGATCGTTCCACATGACATAAACGGCTTGGCCATGGGGATAGAGACATCGCCAGCCCACATCTTCCCTTCCGATAGATGAGCATAATCTGCATGATGATATGAATTCCGGTATACACTCCAAAGACAGTGTCGAGAACGTGAACCCAGGCCCACATATTCCGACTGGTATTCTTGCTCTTCCAATTCCACGACGTGACTGTGCGCAGAGGCGTGTCTTCAAGCAGCCAGATCTGCTCCCTGATGTTGAAACGTCCGGTTTCAGAGCCGATATAAAAGCCCGATCTGTACGCTGTGCGTAGAAGCTGAGCAAGCTCCCGTGACGAATTTCTTGGAATAGTTCGAAGCTGCAGAAGGAGTTCATTTTCACCTTCACTCACCAGCTCGCAAGCCTTGAAGCCGACCTTGTAGAATGGAGAGCCAATTGAAGCCACAAAATGATGATCAACGTGGTCGGACTGGAGATCGTATATCAACGCCATAGATGCCACAAGCGCAGATCCAACTTGCGTCTCACTTGGGATCCAGTATTCTTGAACAGCGATCGCCAGCGTAAGCAAGTGAACGTCTCGAGAATCGGCTGCGTTGCGTGTAAGATCGTAGATTTTGCCTCGAGTCGAATCATTCGTGCTGATGAAGACCGAGCCACAATCCACAACGGGAGCGATAAGCTGGATATCTCTGATGAAAGTGAAATTGTAGGCGGAGCCCATAACTGCCTCAGAACACAACAGCCTTTGCCAATGATCACTGTAAATCTCCTTCTGGCGTACGTCCAACTTTGCACAGGGTTGAAACGAGGCATTGCCGTCTTCGTGCAAATACAACGTCTGTCGGTGTGGCCTCCAAGCGCCGTCTGAACAAGCGGACTCTAAAAAAACGTGGTTGTGCCGACCCACTGACACATGACGAATGAGTCGTCCAACTTGCATGAGTGGACCAGTTTCTCCACTCCGAGAACGGATTGAAGCATTTCCACGGTCGTCTGAGTTGCTTGTGGAACGAATGAACTTCCAGCAATGACTGTCATGATTCGCCGCCAAAAGAGAATTTTCTGCGCCTTTGACGGCGGTGCTTTACTGGATCTTCGTTTGACTGATACCATAGAATTCTTGCATCCATCGCTATTATACTTGGCTGCCGTCCTGAGTGTTGCGCGGCTGGGCAGACTTGAAACAAGTGCCATAGGTCACCAAAAGCTGTAAGTTACAACTATTTAGTCGTTTGACTCCCCTAAATTTATTAGCATTGAACGAATGTTTACATTAAGTGTAAACATTTCTTTTGTCTTTCGACTGACGGATTATTGTCGTCAACTTATTGATCACCAATACCCAATAAGGTGAGATAGAATGTGCTGGCGAATATCAGCTGTGATCTTCTCACGTTTCTCTATAATTCAAACCGCACTTGCCGGAGAGGGGCCTTAACAGAATAGTTATTGATAGATTTAGGTTTCGACTCGCCTTCTGTTCAGCGTTGTCGTGTAATTTTAGAAGCGCATGGCCGCCGCAAGCACTTTTCGTGGAGTATTTGATTGTGCTCCTCCTAAGAAAATAGTTGCTGAGGTCGTTGTCATTGAATGCAATCGTTGCTAAAGACTACCAGCACAACCCATGCTAACTTCCTTTTTCAAAATAAATATACTTTATGGTTGATCAAAAGCCGCAAAATGCGTCGATTGCCAGTTTTGATTGCATACACGAGTGCTGTTTGACCGCGGAAGGAGACGTCTGCGCCAGCAATTCGAGTGGCGAGCATTAACTCCGTGTTATCAGTTTTCGTGTGCGCATTTAAATAAGCCTCTGCTTGACAAGGGCGGTATGATGCCTAAGTAACCGCCCAAGGCAGCATGCATCAGCGCAGTGATCCCGTTGGTATTGCATGCATTGACATCTGCTTCATGATTAAGAAGTACGCAAACGATATCTTCGTCCCCCAATGACGCAGCAAACATCAAGGCTCTCTCTCCAGTGAAGGTGTTTGCATTGACGTCTGGTTTTGGTCGCGATCTACAAGCTCAAAGTAGAGATACGGATGCGTTTTTCAAAGGTAGATTTTTTTATGGATCATATTCGGAACAGATCAACTTTGGATCAAGGCAAATTGTTTGACCAAATTACAAGTCCTGATCGAATCTGTCCATTTTTATTGATCAGTAAGCAAGAACGATCTATACTTCCTCATCTTCGCTAGAGCTCTCACTCGTGGACCCAGAACTATCACAGCCAGCCCGATCGTCGTCCTCGCTTTCGCTGTTCTCCTCAGACTCACTTGGAAGGTCGACTGGGGTGGGGAGCTCGAAGGGTTGAGGCGTTCGGCGCCGACGCTTGCGGGCTCTCTGTAGACCAATGTCGTCGAGTTGCTGAACGTAATCTCTTGATATCGAGTCGATGACACCGATGAACCGAGGCAAAGAAGGGTGTGAAATGCCCATGCATTCGTTGATTTTCCGATTGAAGCACTCTAACGGATTATTAGTCCTGCTCACAAGCGTTTTGGCTACGCCATGCACGTTCCAATCACTGGGAGAGTACATTCGCATCCACATTTTGCGAAAATAAACCCAGAACTTGGTCCATTTCGCAGCTGAAAAGAGGATTGCAAGCTCGCTGCATTTGCGCTCAATCTCTTCGTTCGCATAGGCGATCCAAGGACGATCAATCTTTTTGGGCGGAATCACTGTAAGCATGTCGAGCATATCTTTGCCCATGGCAACACTGATTTCTGGCTCTGGAATCCCCAGTTTCTTCATTTTGCGACGGCAGGCTTGCTTGAAATGGAAAAAGCAGCCTACCACTCGAGCATCTGAAAACTGGACGTGAGCAGCGTCGATGAGACCGGCTTCAAAGTCGCATACAACTGTTTCTGTGTAAAGCTTCTCGTCGGTCGCAGCGATAACAAGGTGGATGGTGTGCCAATAAATCTCTTGAGTCTTTGCAGTACACAGCACATAAAATACCGGCAAGAAGAGGTCTGTAGCATCATCGTGAACCATGACAATCAAACACTGGTAGAATGGTTTTGGCGCGCATCTAAACGTTCCATCGATGAATAGCTTTGAGCCCCTGTACTTGAGTCTTTGGATCAAAATCGGATGAGCCCATCCAATAATGCGCTCAAGCTTTTTTCCATGCATGAAGGAATTATAGAACTGGAAAAAGGGCAA
>JAADXR010000637.1:0-14986 GCA_023337935.1 Elongisporangium anandrum
CTCGACTCGGTCCACGAAGAGCAAGGTCGAGTTCTTCAAGGACGGATACACGGATCTGTTGGGCAAGTTCGACTACGTGGGCATCAATGGCGACCTGATCAGTCGCGTGGAGAAGTTTTCCATTTTGATCTCTCATATCAAATACGGAACTTCTGTGAAGCAAGTGCAGCCTCCGGTGCTAGCGACGACCGTCGGGGATTTCGCGCATCAACAAGAGTACGAGGCGCTGTTGTATTGATTGATTTCATGATGAAATATGTGTTAGCACAGAAAGTTATTAATGTCAGTTGAATGCTATAAGAGATTTTCTCGTATTTGCTGTTGACCTTCAGTAAACGCTACTTCTTTTCTGCTGAAATGAAAGAAACAGTTAAGAATCGTGTGTTTGAATTTTCATTCATGTCATACGGAGGGTATTGATTCGAGCGTGATCTTCAGAAGCAGAGGAAATCAAACAACTGTGTATCCAGGATAATTATTTGTGCTGAAAATGCCTACACAATTACAGACAAACAAGTTCAAGTTAGATCATATAGCATCGACTAAGTTTCACGAAATCAATACATACTCAGGTGCGTAAGCGCTTGTTGGCTGCTGCAGTGTCTCCATCAGGATCGAAATCGAATTGGGACAGACTCAAATCGGTCATTTCATACGCAGCAACTGCACTTGTACGAGGCTCGACCTTCACTGCTGGCGGTTGCTGATAGCCTGTATATCGGTTCGGTGGTGGGGCATTTGATGCATGAAATTGGCGTGGAGGTTGATTTTGAATAGAAGTGTTGGAAGCGAACGGTTGGGCAGTTGGTGGCGCATTGACTTGCCGAGTGAACTGTTGTTGCTGGGCCTGATGATGTTGCTGTTGTGCTTGGGCATGGTGTTGTTGTGCCTGATGATGATGCTCTTGCGCTGGGGCATATTGTTGTTGTACTTGATGCAGTTGTTGCTGATGCGGTTGCCGATGCTGCTGCTGATGCGGTTGCCGATGTTGCTGCTGCGGTTGTTGCGGTGTATAGACTGATGGAGTTGTAGGTCCCGTACTAACAACTGTTTGGCGCTTGGTTGCTTCTGCTGCATGCAGAGCTGAAATTCTTGAAGCAATAGCGGATGCAGTTGATGGATGAGGCGCTCGATCCACTGTGGTTGGATTGGAGTTATTCCTTGGCATCGAAGACGAATCACTTGTAGAGATTGCGGATGAATTCACTGGATGCGCATACGACGGTTGTGCTGGACTCGTTTGCAAATGAATAGGTGCTCTCTGCCCCAATATGCCTGACCCTGACGCATTGGTAATTGTGGCATTTATGCCTGGCGTTGCTATGGGTGCAGCTGCAGGCGTATTACTTCTCGCCTGATCAGGCATCCTTGAAGCTGTCATTGGTTGGGCCTCTGCACGTACCACCAATGCTATGGCGGTTGGAGGTTTTGGTTGCATCTGAGCAGCAGAATTAGCTGTCAAAGGCGGTCTTCCGGCCATAGATGGAGACGCAAGCGGTGGAATGGGCACTGAATTCATAGGCTGCAATGGAAATCACGTACAGTTGGATACGGCACATAGCAGTCTATCAACCACTTTGCAAGCCTTACCTTGTTCGAATGCACATCCTTGATATGCTACACATAGAATCCATCCAAGCAACATCCAGATCAGTACACGATTAGCTGCTGATGCCTTCTACGAAGCTTTACCTCTCGATCATAGCAGGAGTTGCCCAAATATTCCCCAAAGAGTCGCAAGGCGCGCTTCCTGGCGTCCGAAATGCTCGCCTACACAACTCCAATGCTCGTTACTGGCCAATCTACATAGTCAAGTGGAGCCAAGTTACCTTCTTCGCCTGCTCCAGCGCTGCGCCGAGATCGCGCTGGCCATCGGCCTGGCCGAAGCCCACGTCCTCATGGCTCGTGCCGTCTTTGAGCTCAATGCGCACGAGAGAGCTGAAGCCAATGGTCCAGCGGTCGTTCTTGCAATCTCGCTGTAGCAACAGCACGAGCGCCCGTCCATTAGCGAACCATACAGCACCATAGCCATGCAACACGCACGTACGTATTCCTCCTTGCACTCGATGATGCGGCAGGACCAGCCGTTGAACCCGAAGGCCTGGTTGGCCAGCTCGATGGCCTTGCAGCTCTCGATGTACGTCAGCCGCCGTCCGCCAGGCCCTGGGCGGCGCGTGAGGTTGTCCTTGCCCAGCTTCTGGTGCAGGAACTGGTTCACTTGCGATTCGTCAGCCGGTGGGAACGCCACAGCGCCGAAGCGACGGCCCGTGGCTGCGGAGGCGGTGAGATCGCTGAGACACGAGGCGAGAGACGCTTGCAGCTGATCGCCGATGGCCGAGGCGATGGCGGCTGCAGCGGCCGTGGTGGTCGCATCCGCAGATGCGTCGTCGCTGCCTAGCCTGCGCTTCATGTTGACTTGCGCTCACTATACCAAAACGGCAATGCGCGCACTTTTCAAACTGATCTATGCGTTATTTTCAATTATAGCATGACTAATAAAGTAAATTGGGAATTTCGATGCACTGGAATGCAACATTTACTCATTTGGGCATGATTGCAACTTGAAGTCAACCAAAGAACAGCAGCAATGGTCGTGCAACCAGGTTACCGCAGTTACTGCAGATGCTCATGATGACCTCCATACAGAAGCTGAGGTTGGCCCTTCAAAGCCAGCTGCACCAAGATCTGAATGAGGAGATCCCGAAGTCTCTCATGCAGCACCGATTCCTGATAGATAGACACTATGTGCGTGGCTGCTGCGATGGATATTATGATCTGATCATGCATATACTGTATATTATTTGCAAGGCTTCACCTTGACCGGAACACCATGTTCTTCTGTCGATCTTTTATGCGTATTTCTCCTGGCGCTACAGCCGAAATCACGAGACGGCGCCGATCGTCTTGGCTTCATTTGCCAGTGGTGGTTTGGGATGATCAAACTTGGAGTCAAGTCGATCGGGGCTGAACGACTGATGGAAGAGCACAAGGAAGCAGCATTATGTTGGTCTTAATATCTCAGTCCAAACAGAAATTGGCTGGAAGACTAATGAAAAATGCAGGATGTTCGATCCTGAATGCGATTGCGATGACTTGGTTATCTGAGGGACCCACATGCTGCGTTAATTCCGTACAATATACGGAACTTACAGCGTGGTCAGTCCTTTAAATATCTTTTCTGATCACGTTTTGTCAAATTAATTACGTATATAAGCGTAACCTGTTTGCAACAACCAGCATCTGGTCGGTTTGAGGTTTTTTCAGGGCCGCCCATCAACAAATGTCCGCGTGGCAGTCCTGCCAACAGGTCGTCAATTTCATCCAATCTAATACCTTTAATTCTCTCAAATTCGATCTGATTGGCTGAAACCATGACCTCGGCTTTGGTACCGCACACTTTTCAGTACCCTGGCCCAAGGGGGGAGCGCGGACAGACGCTCATTTCGCAACTCGGAAGCTCCAGCGCAAGCAGCCAGCACCATGTCGGACGTCAACACGCTCGTGTTCCAGCCCCTGCAGCAGTTCTTCAAGAACAGCGTGCACCTTGTCAAGAAGTGCACCAAGCCCGACCGCAAGGGTGCGTTCGTCTGCCTATGATTGCGCTCCATAAGGTGGTATTGCTGACGAAAGAGCTCTTTGTTACAGAGTTTGCGCGTATCGCCGGCGCCACGTCCGTGGGTTTCCTCATGATGGGCTTCATCGGCTTCTTCGTCAAGCTTGTCCACATCCCGATCAACAACATTCTTGTGGGCGGCGGAAGCGCTTAGGCCTGAAGAAGGACGGAAGCAGCTGGGCGGCGGGTCATCGACAGCGCGTTTGCAGCGAGAAGAGAGGGCGGAAAACGGAGGCAATCGTATGCACGGCTTGTGCTGCATCTGCATACAATGGAGACCAAGCGTCCCGCCCACTCTGACTGTTGCACTCGCTTACCGGTGACTTCTTTTCGTGCGTCGAAGAAGACGCAGGATGCAGTTTTGGCAGCAAGAGCACTTCTTATTTATGGTTTTCGGTTCAGGAGAGAAAGCAAATAGCAGCAGCAACGGCAGCGATGGCTTCGCAGTGACCCCATCGCTGTTGTCTGTCGTAGAGTTAGGTGGATCGTTAATTACACACAAGAAAGCATTTACGCATGAAAATCCACCTCTGTCTCCATGGCTTTACTTGTGCATGATGCGTTACTGCATGCCTATCACAATTGGCCACTGCACCACTACGCAGCCTCAATGCGTATGCTCGACTTGGATCGGATACCGCAAGGCGTCATGCTTGATCGTCTGATCGCTCATTTTGCTATTTTACCATTGTGCATAGGCATTTTAGTGCAGCCCAAATTTTCAGGGGTTTGAAGTTCGCATTGCGCAATAGAAGCCACCCGAAGGAAATGAGCGCTCGAGTGGCGACGGAAGCGGCCGCCAAGGTGCCCAGAGTGGCGGCAGCGCACAACGGCCGCGCCATCTCCTGCGACGTAGACTCCACGGCCTTCCTGCTGGCGAGGCCACGTGGCGCCTACACGGCCGCACGAACGGTCAACCGCACGCGCGTGTTCGACTACGAAGGCCATCTCAAGCGCCTGGGTACGTTGTTCGCAGCTGCATTGAGACAAAGCCTGAGCTAACTGAGCGTATGATGTAACAGCGGACTCGACTGTGGCCATGCAGAACGCGCCGTTCGCCAGTGCAGCTGTGGAGGCGGTGCTGCGTCCTCGCGTGGAGTCCACACTGCGCGCTGCTATGACTTCTTTCCAGGAGCTCTTCGGCTCGGATGATGAAGAGTACAAGCTCACGGTGCTCATCTGTGCAGAGCAGGCTGAAGACGCTACTACCGAGTCTGCTGCTTCTACGCCAGAAGAGGTAGACCAGCAAACGAACCAGATGCCGCGGCTGTAGTTCATTCGCCTTACGAACTCTCTCTTTTGCTGTAGCTCTTGGCATCAAGCGACGTGTTTGCTCATGTAGCGCTACTGCCACCACTCCGCACAGGCCTCGTAAAGCTTCAGGTGGCTGGCCTACCGCGCGCGAACGCTGTCGCAAAGGATTCCGACTGGGTGAAGCAGCGCAAGGCCATTTACGCGACCATGGCCAGCGACGTCGAAGAGATTATCCTCATGGATCCGGCTGACCATCGTTTGCTGGAGGGATCACAGACCAATTTCTACGCTATCCAGCAGGGAACACTGTACACGGCTGAAGACAAGATTCTCAAGGGCACGGTGCGTGCGCTGGTGCTCGATGGCTGCCGCGCACTGGGCATCCCTGTGGTTCTCTCGCCACCAGTCCTCGACTCGGTAGACGAATGGGACGCATGCTTCATCTCCAGTACGTCCCGTCTGGCCCTGGGCGCGAGCTGTCTGGAGTATGAGGACCTCAAGACGAAGGAGCACAAGGTGCGTACCTTCCCAAGCAGCGACGCTATGGAGAAGATCATGGCGTACGTGCGATCCTCTGTGGAGCAGAAGAGCACGCAGGTATTCTGATGAGGATCCAATTCGGTACGATTCGAGGCACTTCGTCTTGAGCTAAGAACCTAATAATCTTGCTTTTGCACGAAGTCGCATTGCAGGAACCCACTGGGGTTGTTTCATCGCTCGTCTTTCTCTTCGTCTTCAGTGTACAGCGGAGGCTGAAGGGATGATATCACCTCTGTTTCCAGAGCCACCTCTACATTCGCACTGTCGTCTTCACCCCAAGCCACCATCCTTGCACGAGCTTTGTTCTGACGCATGAGTAAGATCTGCCGATGCTGCTCCTCGATCTCGCGCTGCTTGTTCTGTGCGGCCAGTAAACGCACTTGCTCTTGGCGCTCGAGCTCCTCTGTGACTCGCTTCGGCACACTATCGAAGCCCAAGAGCCTCCAGCGCACAAGCGGCCATTGGCAAAACTTTGCATATACTCGATCACGGTAGGTTTCCATTGCCAGCCATCGCGCCAACGCTGCCTGTGCTTTTGGGCGGTCATTCAGCATGGCGTTTGCGCGTGCTACTCGCAGTGAATCTGCTTCCTCTTCAATCTCAGGTCGGCGTGATGGTTTGCTCGTAGGCTTCGCCACTCTCTGTCGCCGAGCTTGTAGTTCTGTTGGCTTATGGCGCTGACGCTTTATCATGTGTTCGTAGGCGTCCTTGGCTAGAAAAAACTCGGACCGAGCAAAGCAAAGATCACCAAATCGACGCCACGTATCGCTGGTCTTTATCCATTCCTGCCAAGTCGGGTACGAAAAATCTCCAGGCTTGCGTTTGTTATTGCGAAAGGCTTCTTCGTATGCGATGGAGCACAGTTTCTTGCTCAAAGCACCTTCGAGTTGGAGGATCCGTGCCACGAGAAACAGAATTTCGTACGATTGCCACCCAAAAGGCTCGTCATCCATCACATGAAGCAAGTACTCGCGGCTTTGTCGATACTGCTGCAGTGAAGCAAGTACTACGCCCCCTCGAAAGATCACCTCCGAGAGAGCTGAATATCGTGGGAAGCAAGTGATGATACCGGCGAGAAGTTCAGCGGCATGACGATACTCACCCAGAAGCTCAAGTACGTATGCGATCTCTTGCAAGAACGAAGGACTACTTAGCAGTATCACATGTCCACTCGCTTCTTGAAAATAATGGCGTGATTTCTCAAGCAAATTGCGGTTAAAGCTAAGCTGCCATTGACGAAGATAGCATCGCGCTAGCTGCCTCAATAGTGAAGGTGATACCTTGCTTGATCCGGATTGCTGCCATCCATGCACAGCATCCAGAAGCACGGTGCAAGCCTCATGGTATTGCTTGTTGTGCATCAACAAACATCCTTTACGAGATGCTTCCGAACTCCACACATGGCCCAAGAAATGCATCGCCAGTCTCTTCCATCGTGTACGTGCTTTAGTTGATCCTTGGGCTTGTGTCGGTGGTGGTGGCAACTGACGCAGTGCCTGCTCGCCCTTCAGCTTTTTCAGTAGCGGATCTTCTTCGAAAAACTCATGGTAAAAGAACTTCCGTGGTTTACGCTTTTTGCGTGGAATGGCATCCAGTGGCATCGTTGATTCGGTTGCGAGATGCGCATGGATCACATCATAATCCAAGTCAAAGGGTGAGACTCCTGGTTGTCCACCCGTGATCTCTTGAAGAAGCTCGACATTGGTCCGGAGAAATTCCATATGAACCTTTGGAGACATTGGAAACACGAAAGAAGTATCCGCAGGCCAAAGAAGTGCTTCTAATTTGCTGCCTTCGCTCTCCCACTCCTGGCTGTGCATGCTTGCCACGTCCTCTTTCATCATTTGCAAAATGCGTTGTTCACGGAGTCGTTTGACTCGTTGAGCACGGATCAGTGCATTCACCTGACGCTGTGACAATTCTTCTTCCGTCATCAAGCGGCGCTCGTGGCTCTCGTGGAGACCGTCCCGAAGATCAATGGCCTGTTGGATTCGGCGCTGCTCCATTTCCTCGTCATGCATCTGCTTGCGTTCTTTGGCCTCACGGATGCGCCGTTGCTCCTTCCGTTCTGCGCTCTGAGCGAGATCTTTCATGCGGGCGAGATCGCGTTTGTATTCCTCGGCCTTGCGTAGCACAAGCAGTCGCTCACGTTCAAGTTGATCCTCAATGCCCATGAAGTTTGTCTCGACTCGTTCTTTTTCCTGCTCGATCAACCGCAGACGCCGACGCTCTCGACACAATCGGAAATACGCTTCCTTGCGCTCCCGTTCCTGGATCTTGTGAGCGAGATCGTCTTCTTGACGCATCGAAAAGAGATCGCGGCGTCGCCGTTCCTCAGCCTGCCTGTACGCTCGCACATTCTCAAACTGCAATGGATCCAGAGAATACTTGGCCATCTCGTGATCACGCTTGGTCTGCCAATGCGCTGAATGACTCTCTTTCTTGGCGATGTAGAGCGCTTTTCGGCCTGCGCTCTCGGCCTCTCCCATGAGTTGTCGCTCTCGCTCTTCTCGTATCAGCTCTTCGTGCTTTCGACTACGCTGAGCTTCCTTTTTCTCAATGGCTTCCAGTCGCTCAGCTTCTTTTGTGATGCGTTCTGCCTCAAGTCGTTGGTTCTCTTGATCAAGAAGCCTCTCTTTCATATCCTGGCGTCTTCGTGCCTCTTCTTGTTGCTCAGTCGATAACGCTGCCCATCGAGCTTGCTCAGCTGCTCTGCTCTGCAATCGCTCTTGCTCTAACTGGTGCCGCTTGAAGGCGTCCTCTTTCATCTTCTGCAAGGCTTCTTCCATTTGCGCCTTGGCTTGGTCTTGGAGAAATTGTTCTCGCTTCTGCACTTCCAGCCGACGCTTTTCTTCATCCAGTCTGCGCCGACGCGATTCGGCCAGAATGTAGCGCAATTCGTACTCCTCGATGACCATGCGCTCGTTCTCAGCTTCTTCACGGTGTCGCAAGCGAACTCGTTCATGAAGGATTCGATCCGTGTCCAGAGTTTTGAGCATGCGCAAATGCTCTCGGGTATCCTCTTCGGCTTTCTTCATCGCTGTAAGCTCGCGAGACTCTGCCAGCCGCTCCTGCACGACAGCAAGTTTTCTACGTTTGGTCATTCCTGCTTGCTGCTCGTTCTTGGTCCGTTTAGCGATCAATTCTTCGAGCATTGACGACTTGGCTGCATGGATTCTTTGCTCACGCTCGACTAGGACCGCGCGAAGTTCATGGATCGCGTGGATCAGTTCCTTCCGTGTCGCTACCACAGGAATCGCAGCCTGTTGTGCAGCAATTGAAGCATGGCGCGGCATGTAAGCTATCCTTCCGCCCACATTCACGTGCGTTTCCATTGCAAGCGTGAGCATTCGATTCAAGATCGGAGCCAAGTGCGGGTCGTGATGTGTGATCTCGTGCAATCGATGCAGATTTCCAGTGGGCGACAGCGAAGTCAGGAGAGCGCGGAGCCAGTTTTTCAAGTCCTGTTTGACCTGCTTTCTCACGCATCGCCCCCGCCAGGCAGCTTGCAGTCGTCGAGCGTATCGCGCGTCAGTGCGGCGAGTGATTTCTAATCGAAACAGCCAACAGCGAGCGCATTTTTGGATCATTTTGGCTGCTTCCCATTGCGCCTTAGCCAGCTCTTGGCGCTCGCGCTCTAGTCGCCATTGCTCTCGCTTGTCTCGGAACGCACGCTGGATCTGCATGGCGTACGGTGAGAGCTGCTGCAATCGGACCATTTCCTGGCGATGCCATTCGATAAACGCCTGCCATTGCTGCCATCGATGGGCGAGCTTGTGTCTAGCGTAGATCTTGAACAGCGGCGTGAATTTGGCCATAACTGAGATGTTGTTGCGCACTTGCGTGAGAATCTGCTGCACCTGCTGCGTGGCGCGATGCGATTCTTGCTGCACGTTCAGCTGCTCTCGGTACAGCTTCTGGAGATGCACCGCGAACTGCGCTGCTGTGTCTCTGGCGTGGCTCTTCTGCTTGGCGTTTGTCCGCGTGAAGAACTCGTCCACGGCCGAGTGAACATCGTGATCAATGGCCTCAGCTGCCTCCTGGAGCTCCAGAATTCGCTGGGCAGGTCGCTCTTTCGGCTTCTTCGCCATAATCGGAGGGGGCGAGGACGGGCGTAAGATCTCATGAACCACTTGCTGGTTGCGCAATAGCGCCTGATGACTCTGTTCCGTGCGTCTCAAGCGCAAGTAGTTGATCGGCTCCGGCTCCAGATCCAGCAAAGGAGGGCCATGGCTTGCCTTGTGATGCTGGGGATTCGCTTTTCTGGCTTTGGACGTGTGCTGATTGTTTTGAGCCAGCGACTGAAGCACTCCTGGCTGGAGCAGCACATTTGATGGGGATTTTGGCGCCTTCCGATTAGATCCATGAAGACTCTTGGCCGCACTGGCACTTGCTGCGGCGCCATCGTGCTGTGTGGGCCGGAACTGCATGGGCTTTTGCTCGTAGAGCTCGCTCATCTCGCTAGTGGCTTGGCATTTTCGAATTCGCTAGTGGCGAGATATCCGGCAGTTGGCCCAAGCGCCGCAGGAAGCCTGCTATTTCGGGTACTCTGCTGCCGTTTGGTGCATGTGATCTCTTGCGTCCATGGTCGCTACTGCCACGAAGGAGACGTCCGGTGCTAAAGCACTCGCTCCAGAAGACGACCATGATGACAACAATGCACATGAAGCTTCGGACGAAGAGGAAGAGGAGGAAGACGACGACGAGGAAGAAGAAGACGAGGAAGATGGAGAAGAAGGCGAAGAGAATGACGAAGAAGAGGACGCCGATGCAATCGCAAAGTCTGGAGACCAGCGAAGGAAAAGCAATCGCACAGCTAAAGTCGTCGCGCTCGCGAATACGCCGATCTTCAAGCGCCCCGAAAAGCCTTCGGATCGGATCGGATCCCGTGTCACGCAGCAAAAGCAGATTGAGCACGCTTGGGCCCAAGGGCCACGAATAGACCGCCAGCACTTTGAATACGTGACTGAAGACTACGTGCGTCGCCAGGGAGCAGTAGACCATCTACGAGAGCGCATGACAAACAAGAGTCGGCCGGGTTATCAGCTGCGCGTGCAGCGAAAGTGGACATGTGCCACTGTCGCTGGGCTGCTGTTGCGTAGGCATTTCGGATGGACGCCGTGCGTGGTCGCGACGATGACTGACGCGGCGTGGGACGGCGACATCCTGCAGGTCCACGGCATGATCATCCGTCGTGTGGACGTCAACTCTCGTGACAAGCGCGGACAATTAGTGCTCAATATCTGCATCCAGCAGCAGCACGAGCCAATCACGCGGCTGCTGCTGGACCGCGGAGCCAAAGTGAATGCCCAAGACGACGTGACGCTCATGACTCCGCTCAACAATTCGATTATTATGGGCAACAAAGCTCTCACGCGGAGGCTTCTCAAGCGCGGAGCCGACGTGAATCTCGCCGACAGCGAAGGATTCACGCCCTTGCTCTGGGCCTCGATGCGTGGCTACCTCGAGATCGTCGCGCAATTGCTGGAGCTGGGAGCCAAAGTGGATCACCAGGATATTGAAGGCTGGACGGCGCTCCATATCGCGTGCTTCAAAGGGTACGCCGATCTGGTCGAGTATCTGCTTATAAATGGTCTCGCGCAACTCAACATTGAGGACCAGAACGGGTTTACTCCGTTCCTGTACGCACGAATCGCAGAGAACCACGATGTCACATCCAAACTGGACGATTATGTGGCTGCCTTGGCTCAGGGCAAGCGATTGAAGGCCTGGGACAAACGCAAGCGCAAGAAGAAGAAGAAACGAACGCAAACGCCAGTGTCAGTCAAGAAGCTTTACGCTTCGAGTGCTAATTGAGCGTCGTGGGGGGTGATGATAGTGCGGATGATTCTCGCAGGCGGATCGCCCGGCGACGATTGATCTCGGCGCAATATGTGAACTCCTCGCGCGATTTCTCTCGATCCCACCGAAGCAGCCGCTCCAATTCAATGCCGTGCGCTGTTTTCCCGCCGTGGCGTGAGATCAGCCGCTTCACGGACTCAGTCTCCGCGACGTCGTAGGCCGTGAGTCCATGCATGTTCTTGTGGTTGATGTCAATGTGCTCGCATCGAACGAGAACGCGCAGCATTCGCTTGAGCGTCGTGGGCTCTGCATTAGGGTTGTTGTGCTTGTCCTCGTCGATTTCTGTGGCCAGAACGAGAGCGGCGATACCAATTGCATTGTTGCCTTCCTCATCGAAGCAGTCCCGCTCCAGTCGCTTCTTCAAGAGCAGGAAGTCCACCACGGGCACTTGCGCACACGTAATCGCCCAAACGAGCAGACTTCCGAATCGACGACTGGAGCCAACGCCGTGCTCCTGATCTGATGGTGCAGCAGCCAGAAGCAACTTGAGAATGTCGAGGTTCCCTGTCGCGCATGCATAATGCAACGGCGTGGCCTCGACGGAGCTCAGCACGCGACTGTACTTGAAATTGTCGCTTCTTGGCGCGACGCTCTCCAGTGTCGACACGGACACGCGGTTCGTGCGGTTGGGTAGAGCGACGTCGACTCGAGCTCCCTTCTCGAGCAGGAACTGGACGATCGGCAGTTGCTCGTGCAGCACGGCTGTGTGCAATAGCGCCTCGCCATGGCTGTTGCGAATGCTGTCTATGCAGGATTGGTCTCGCGATGTGAAGAGATTCACTACAGCTTGAAGATCTCCGACTTCGACTGCGCGATGGAGCACGAATGCCTCTCCACTTCGTTGTGCCGCTGTATTGAGAAGCAGCCCGTTGTGAGTCATTGACTTTGTACTGAAGATCGTCTGCTTTCTCACCTGGAAATCGCGAATCGCAAGAGCGTTTGCTGAGGAATTGCCGGTCTTCCAGACCCAGAAAGCCCTGCGTGAACAAGTTGGAACCTGAAAGCCGTCGCTATAATAGCAATGGAGCAACACTTACCTCAATACCAGAGTCTTGACGCTGTGCTGCGAATGCGCGTCGTGTTCTTTGGATCCCATTCACACGACAGAGTCGGTCATACTCCAGCTCCTGCTCCGCCCTCTCCATGAGACGCTGCCTCTATAAATACGAACCGCTCGGTGGCCTGTTCATGAAGGTTGACGTCAACTGTATTGAGACATTAAGATAAGCTTAATTGAGGCCAATCCCTTAAGAGTTCAGAGCTACTGTATGGCCACCAATCCCGTATCCAGATCACATCACTAGAGCTCTATTGCTTGTCCAGGTAGTCGGCATCGAAGTGGTGGATACGCACGTAGCCATCTTCGGCGCCGCTGGCGTAGCTCTTGCCGTCCGGGTGGAACGCGATGGTGTTGATGGGGCCGAAGTGGCCCTTCACGCGACCAAACTCCTCCTGGTAGACCATGTGAAAGAAGCGCGCCTCGAACTTGCCGACGCGACCCGAGGTCGTGGTGACCGACATGGCCTCCTGGCCACCGCCCAGCACCACGTGCTCCTTGATGGGCGAGATGGCGGCCGAGTTGACGGGGCGGTCGGTCTCGTATGTCTTGAGCACCTTGAGCGTCTCCACGTCCAGCAGCTTGGCCGTGTTGTCCTTGGACGACGTGATCGCCAGCGTCTTGGTCTTGTTGAACGCCACGTTCGTGATCTCGCCCGTGTGGATCGAGTGCGACGACAGCAGCTTGCCAGTCTAAGGATTCCCATCCATTGCCACATCAGATCTATGCATGTACGACAGGTTCATGGAGCACATACCGTGGGGTCGAACAGCTTGATGGTGCCGTCGCCACCCGTGGTCATGATGGCCTTGTTGAGCGGCATCCAGTAGGCGCCCGTGATGCGGTCCTCGTGGCCGTGGTTCGTGATGGTCAGGATCGGCTGCGCTTTCTCTGCAAGACAGCCCAATAGAGAGATATAAGTATACCGCGTTCACACGCTCAGAGCCAGTGCAAGCGCCACACTTACGGTCCTTGATATCCTCGGCCAGCTCGTACACGAACACAGCGGCGGGCTTGTCCATGAAGCGGTCGGCCACCGACACGAAGTACTTGTCGCCCGTGCTGAAGTTGACGCTGCGCGCCGGGCCCGTGTGCGGGAAGGAGAAGAGCTCCTTGCCGGTCTGCACCTCCCAGAGCTTCACGGCCGAGTCGGCCGCGGCCGTGAGCAGGAACTGCGAGTGGTACGACACGTCGCAGGCCCAGACGGCGCCCTGATGGCCCACGAACGTGCCGATGCGCTCACCCGAGTCCGAGTACCACATGTTGGGCTGGTGGTCCTTGGACGTCGTGAAGAGCAGGTCGCCCTCGCGGTTGTACTTGAGCATGGTCAGCGACCGGGAGTGGCCCTTGAGCAGGATCGGACGCATGGCGGCGGAACGGAAGGAGAGAGAGAGAAGAGCTCTTGGCTTGGTGGCTTCCGACTTGGGCGTCAAATAGATTGGTCACCACGAAGACACCCTCAACGAGCAACTGCCCACCCACGGCCCCTTATACTGGTTGCGGGATGAGGAGAAAACGTAACCCACCTCTCAAGAGTGGGTGAGGTTACGATGTAACCACATCGATGGAGCAGGAATAATACTCACATCGCGGGCTAAGCGTCCATGATTCGAGCTATGGATGTCAGGCCACTTCGGTTGAAGGCATGGAGTGAGACTGGATGATCTCACGCAGTTAAGAGGCGCTGAGAATCCATCCGCAGTCTCTGCAAGTGATTCGTCTTCAGTGCCAAGGAGTAACTCTAATCCAACCACAGGGGATCGACCATCCGCTGCATCCACTGTTGGTTCAAAAATCGCAGCTCTGCATGCGGCCGAAGCAACATATACAGGCTATCAGCAACGACCAGCCGAACCTCGTACAAGCACAGTTGCTGCGTATGAAATGACCGATTTAAACCCGCTCATAACGGCGACGGCGACAGCTGCAGCTAGGCCAGGCCGCGCAATTGAATGCACCGTTGGTGCAATACCGTGTGGGGTGGGAAGTTCTGCTATAACGCACGCGCGCCTCTCATGATCAGTGACTGCGTCTTGAAGCTCGCGCAGGACGCGTTGCCGTGCCGACGTGCGCGGCATGGCGAGTACGTGCAACTCGATTTTGACCCTGATGGAGACACTGACCTCCACAGGCAGAGCAAATCTATCAACTGTGCATCCAGGATGAATTTGCGGGCAGCTGGGTCTGCACAATTACAGGCAGGCAAGTTCAAATAAGATCACGTTGCATTGACTTAATTTCACCAAGCCCATGTACTCACGTGATCACACTCGACATCAATCCCTTCCGTATGATATGAATGAAAACTCAAGTACAGCAGAAAAGTAGCGTTTACTGAAGGTCAACAACAATTACGAGAAACTCTCTTATAGCATTCAAGTGACGTCAACAGCTTCCTAGTAACACACACTACCTAAAGAAATCAATACAACAGCACCTCGTACTCTTGTTGATGCGCGAAATCCCCGACGGTCGTCGCTAGCACCGGAGGCTGCACTTGCTTCACAGAGGTTCCGTACTTGATATGAGAGATCAAAATGGAAAACTTCTCCACGCGACTGATCAGGTCGCCATTGATGCCCACGTAGTCGAACTTGCCCAACAGATCCGTGTATCCGTCCTTGAAGAACTCGACCTTGCTCTTCGTGGACCGAGTCGAG
>JAADXR010000638.1:0-14973 GCA_023337935.1 Elongisporangium anandrum
CGCTCCTCGAATACTGGCCGCCTGTTGTACAACTTCAGCCACATTCGCTCTGTCTTCAACATCGCAATCGATCACGATGACGATCGGAGCTGGGCGAGCGACCCCTAGCAGCTGCTCGATTCTGCGCTCAAGTCTATCACACAACTTTCGAAGTGTGAAACCAAAATACAGTATCTGATTAAAATATACAAGAGCATATTTTCGAGAGTGCAGTCTGCTGCTTCCTGATGTATATCAGGCAAATCCATGGAGTTCACACGGGATAATGTAGCATTGACCACTGGACTTCAACCATCGAGTTACGCGATGAAGTTCTCCATCATACGATGCGGTGGTGAAATATGCAGCTAAGCGTTTGGCGTCAAGCGTGTCTCCAAGGCAGATGTCATTTATGGATCGTACTTTTCGATAGATAAATCTATTGTATGACAGTTAATAATAATTAGAGCATCTCTGCTTATCCGCAGTGAAGAAGATCGGTCCAGGGCAGATCCATGCTGTTGACAACGCCCAGTAACTCCAACTGCGAGCAATCGATCTTGAAATTCTGCTCGGACTGCTCTATCGCCAACGGGAGAAAGTACAGTTGATTATGATATCGCGTAGACCGATAAATTCCGATCTCCTGTCCTCCAAACCAGTACAAGCGGCTGAGCACGATTGGATCGCTCATGACTGCCATATTCATGAGGTATAACGTGGCGTTGACCGCTGGGCTCCGACCGTCAAGATACGCGATCGAGTTTTGGATCAGACGGCTTTCTTCGCTTGTGCTGACGATGAACGATGATGTGGTGATTTTCACGACGCTCGAAGCATCTGCCATGTAGATGGAGCTCTTCTTCTTGAAGTCTGACGTCGGATTCACTGGTAGATAGCGCTTGACGCCCAATGGTGTGAGAATGAAGCCGTGCCAGCTTACCATAAGCGCATTCACAGGCCACAGCGTACCAGCAGCGTATGAAACGATCGTGTGCGGCCAAAGCGTGAGTTCATGTGCAGGCAGGAGCTTCAATTTGCTCAAAAGCCACACAATTGCATAGACAAGGAGGGAGCAGAGCGTCACAACGAGAAAGCATGCCGTGAGGTACTTTGCATCAAGCGTGTCTCCCAAGCAGAAGATGTATGCCATGTGCCGCGTGTTGTTGTATCGAGATGTGCGAATGCTGCGCCCTCGCAAGCTCGGTACCATTTCCAGAGTAGAAACTACGTTGGAGTTTCGGAACAAAAGTGATCGGAACTGAGCACTGATCGTCAGGAAGGCTGTTGCACTCAAAGTAAACTCTGAAACACCGGGAACACCTTTCGTTGTCGGAACGCAGCGGCCTCTTGTGCGCAGGAAAATGATCATATGCAGCACCGTCGCGAGGAGCCAGAGGCTGCGCATGGACACTGTGCCTACTCGGATGAAGAGCGGAAGGTCGAAGTGGAATTTGCCAACTAGAGACGTGAACTCCTCAAACACTTCTTCATACACCATGGAGCAGTCCATCAAATGGGCAATCGTGTAGGCGAAGACGGTAATCATGCTTCCGTAGGCGACGACTTGGCTTGGAGCAGTGAACATTGTGCGCAGCGCTGCTCTCGCTCGTGGGAGATAGCTCGCGTGAATAAACTCAGGCTCAGCCGATCGCGCTTTGTAACAAGCGAGAAAGAGGAACGCCATTCGCAAGTACGCGTAACTTTGGCCAACGATACGTATTGCGGCAATGACGTAGTACCACTCGACAATGTTCGTGGACAATGATTCGCCTTCATATCGATAGTCGTCGACAGCGACTGTAGTGCACTGGTTGCCTTGAGTGCAGTTGCGAATCCGAGTGATCACTGTGACGTCGTACTGCTGGCGACCTTGGAGAGAAAGGCTAACGGCGCCGCGATGTTCGTATCCCTCAATCAGCAGCATATCCATCTGGAGACCTGGATACGCCTTGGCCAATGTGCGAGTGTTTACCAAGATGTCTTTCCACATGATTCGACTCTCGACGCAAGGAGCGTTTTGGGCTGCGCAAGTGGCGTCAAAGTTGATCCAGTCGTCTCCGCAAGTGTAAGGCTGGCTACTGCCACGAGCGCAGAACTGGAACCGCTCATTTGCCAAAGTGTCCACGTCGTAGTAAAGCGCTTGCACGGTTCGAACTTTCTTTGTTTGGAAGAAAAAGGCGAAGACGTACTCGTGCACGCGATCATAGTAAAAATTCTCCGTTTGAAGTGTGATCCCGGGACGGGCGTCCTTCCGTTGTATCTTGCGCTGTGACACTGATTCCACAAGCGAATCCAACATGCCAAACACGGTAGGATACCCGATCATTGTCCCTTCGCAGTGCGACTTGTACACCATACACGGTGGCCAAGATGATAGACTAAAGAATTGCGCAACCGCTCGAATCGCAACCGACGTCGTATCAAACTTGTAAGACCAGATCCGCGCTGCTTCGTCGCTCGTGGCGTTCCAAGGAATGTGAGCCACTGGATAACCGTACGGGCCAAAGGACATGGCGACGCTGGGCTCTAGTGCAGTGAACTTGATGTGGCGGATGGCAATTGTCGTGCGAAACATATCCGTGAGCAGAAGCAGATAAGAGAAGAGGAACACGGCACTACGGATCCAGGAGAAGGACGTATCGCGATCCAGTGAACCTGTGCGGTGCTTCCGATGGTGTTCGAGAACTTCTTGCAATGATGAAGCCTTCACTTTCGTGTATTTCTCTATCATAGGAGGCACTGCATTCGTCACACCGCTGGTTTCAGATCGAATCGGATCATGGCCGATATCAGGAACAACGGAGGAGGCATCAATCGTGGCTTGTTTTGATCACTGGGTCGTAAAACCACCTTCAGTACCAGGATCCGCTGAATCACTCTGCATTGTTGCGCCAGTTGCTGCGTCTTGTTTGAGTGAGGAGCAATCAGCAGCGGCTGTTATAGCAGCGTCAACATCCTCCATGAGTTCGTGCGAACGGTGAGGTCCGGAATACAACGAGCGCACAAGACGGAGCATCCACGACTAATAATAGCGCTGAATTCAACGGTAAGAAAACGCTCTGAGCTGGATTTGCCAAACCCTAAATTAACGTTCTCTTCTAAGAGCGAAAACGTCAATATTGGACGCTGCTGATAATCAGCCTAACCACACAATAAAAGATTAGCGATCCGAGCCCATTTTTTTATGCGATTGCAATCAGCACAACCCTATTTTACACCACTTCAACAAAGTCCAGGTACTGGTCTGACCATTGCGCAGAATTGTGGAGAAGTTGGGATGTTTTGAGTAATGTCCAGCAGACAACTCTTTATTTTCAGTACGCACATATGAGGGATCATAAGATGCGCAACGCACCCCTCATTCAGCGTACAAATCGAATCTTTTCACGATCATGCAGCGGCTTTCTTCGAGTTTGTTCACGATGAACGAGGTCGCAAAAATTCTCCGATCTCTTGGCGTGTCCGACATAAATATGGAATTTCTCTTGGTGAAGTACAATGGATTCACTGGCAAATAGCGCTTGACACCCACCCGAGTGATTATAGAGCCCTCCCAGTTCATCGCGAGCTCGTTCGCCGGCCAAAGCAATCCAGTCGCATACGAGACGGTCGAATGTTATACCACTTCCGGTTATCAAAGTACTTATCGGACTTTTCTTGTCAGACGATTTCTTGGTGTTCTGGACTGAGAGTAGAGACATTGAATGGTAGTAAGAAAGCCCTTGCGCGAGGCTAACGCCGACGGCAGTCTTGGCGAATCGCCTGAACACGGTAGCAGTGCATTCTTTATCGGAATCGATGAGAATTGGCGGGACACCACACGGATACTTACATTCGTCTATCGTAACTAATTTGCATACCATGAAACTAAATGAAACGAAACGCTCCTCTGTTTGAGTGGTGCAGATTTTAAATCTTACATCAACTGGATTGCGTTTCACATCATGTCCGTGACTCCTCTGTGCAAGTCTGGGAAAGAAATCTCATGAAATGCATGAGTGATGATAATTATCGTGGTGCTTTAAGAAGACAAAATGTCTGCTTCAAACCATCGTTATGACTCGTGGTATTCAATGACTTGAGCGCCTTCTTTTCGAGTGACGCGAGCCTTACTCAGCCACACTGGAGTAAATCGATCCATGGCATATCCATACTGTTTACAATACCCAGCAGCTCCATTTTCGAAGCGTCAATCTTGAAATTTTGGTTGGAGTTTTCAATTTCCAGTGGCAGAAAGTAGAGCTGATC
Source organism: Elongisporangium anandrum (assembly GCA_023337935.1). Classification (NCBI taxonomy): domain Eukaryota; phylum Oomycota; class Peronosporomycetes; order Pythiales; family Pythiaceae; genus Elongisporangium; species Elongisporangium anandrum. Next base: position 4,231 of record JAADXR010000638.1, read on the forward strand.
ATAAATTCGTGTTGATCGATAGATGCCGATCTCTTGACCCCCGAGCCAATACAGTCGACTGAGCACAATCGGATCGCTCATCACTATCAAGTTCATCAGATATAAAGTAGAATTAACTACAGGGCTTCGACCGTCGAGATACGCGATGGAGTTTTGAATCAGACGGCTTTCTTCGCCTTTGTTAACGATGAACGATCCTGTAGTAATTTTCTCAACTCTCGATGCGTCAGCCATGTAAATAGAGTTTCGCTTTGTAAAATCCGTTGGACTGACTGGAAGATAGCGTTTGATGCCTACGGGTGTCACGATGAAGCCTTCCCAACTCACCATGAGCGCATTTACCGGCCAGAGCGTACCAGCTGCATACGAGACAATTGAATGTGGCCAGAGAGTGAGCTCGTATGAAGACATAAGCTTCAATCTGCTGAGTAGTTGAATAATCCCATATACTATGATCGAGCAACCAGTCACGGCGAGGAAACACGCGGTGAGGAACTTGGCATCAAGCGTGTCTCCAAGGCAAAATATATACGCCATGTGTCGTGAGTTGTTGTACCGGGAAGCTCGAATGTTGTGTCCTCGCGCGCTGGTTGGGATCTCTAGAATCGTTGTGACGTTGGAGTTCCGAAACGAAAGCGATCGGTATTGAGCACAAATAGTGAGGAAGGCTGTTGCGCTGAGAGTAAATTCGGGAATACCGGGAACGCCTTTTGTCGTCGGAACGCAACTGCCTCTGGTGCCAAGGAAAAAGACCATGTGGAACACAGTCGCGAGAAGCCAGAGACTGCGCATGGACACAGTGCCAACTCGGATGAAAAGATGAATGTTGAAGTCGAATTTTCCCACAAGAGATGTGAATTCTTCAAACACCTCTTCGTACACCATGGAACAGTCGATCAAGTGAGCTACCGTATAAGCAAACACAGGAACCATGCTTCCGTACGCGACGACTTGACTGGGAGCAGTGAACATAGTGCGCAGAGTGGCTCGCAATTGTCTCACGTGACTTGAATGAATAAGTTCAGGATCATTCGATCGCACTTTGTAGCAACACAGAAAAAGCAGGATCATTCGCAAGTACGCATAGCCTTGGCCAAGAATGCGAATCACGGCAATGACATAATACCAGTCCACTATGTTCGTAGACAACGACTCGCCTTCGTATCGATAGTCATCGACAGCGACTGTCGCGCACTCACTGCTATTTGATGACGCTTTGTGTGTACAATTGCGAATCCGAGTGACAATCGTGACATCGTATTGTTGGCGTCCCTGGAGAGAAAGACTCTCAATTCCGCGGTCTTCGTATCCTTCGATCAGAAGCATGTCCAATTGAAAACCAGGATACGCCTTGACCAAGGCACGAGTATTGAGCAGGATATCCCTCCAAATGAGTCGACTTTCCACGCAAGGAGCATTCTGGGCGGTGCATGTAACCTGAAAATTAACCCAGTCATCTCCACAGGTGTAAGGTTGACTGGCGCCCCTAGCGCAGAACTGGAACTGCTCATCGGCCACGGTCTCCATGTCGTAGTAAATGGCTTGGACGGTTCGAACCTTCTTCGCCTGGAAGAAAAAGGGGAAAACGTAATCGTGGACACGGTCGTAGTAAACGTTTTCCGTTCGAAGAGAGACACCCGAACGTTCACCCGTGTGGTGCACCTCCCGTTTCGACACTGACTCCACAAGCGAGTCCAGCATGCCAAAAACGGTGGGATATCCGATCATTATTCCTTCACACTCGGACTTGTACACCATACACGGCGGCCAGGAAGAAAGATCAAAGAATTGAGCCACTGATCGAATTGCAACAGATGTCGTATCAAACTTGTAGGACCAAATTCTCGCAGTTTCGTCACTTGTGGCGTTCCAAGGAATGTGGACTACAGGATACCCATACGGCCCAAATGACAAGAAGACGCTGGGCTCCAGTTCAGTGAACTTGACGTGGCGAATGGCGATCGTGGAGCGGAACATGTCCGTCAGCAGAAGTAGATAGGAGAAGAAAAACACGGCGCCACGGATCCATGAGAACGGCATATCACGGTCAAGTGAACCTGTACGATGCTTTCGATGGTGCTCAAGAACCGATCGCAAGGAAAACGCCTTCACTTTCGTGTAGTGCGAACAAAGTTCAATCGTTTGAGGTGAGTCAACTGTTTCTGGACTCATTCCTTGGTCAATTGGCTCAGATTTAAATGGTGGGGCTACGGATGACACTTTTACCGTATCTCCATCAATTACCTGCGTATCATTTCCATCCACCGGGGTGTCGATTACGGCTGAAAAACCATGAGCGCCATCTCTGACGGCCGGGCTCTCGGTTGCCATGATTTCGAGATCTGGTCCAGTACAGGAACAAGACACAGGCACAACTGATCAATAATAGCGCTGGCTGCGGAATTAAAAAAAACAATGCGGGTGTTCTTGTCGAAAGCTTTTTGGCGTTTTTTCCGACAAGACGGCTAATTTGAGAGCGACTGAGATTGTGCGCAAGTATACAACGAAACCTGTCCAGTAGATAATAAACTCTCTTAAACGATATATCGGGTTCAACCATTTCTGAAAGGAAAATGAATTGATCGGTGAATTTGAATTAAGATTTGGTGAATTTGAGTGGTAAAGCAAAGTCCATCCACACCACTCAGAATGAGTGGACTTAACTTGGCATCGGTTTGTGCAATATCGAAGCAGCATTTCACATCGTGCACGTTTAAGCCAACGATTTTTGCGCAGAGTATGTGTCAAATGAGCCGCCGAGGCTTAGTTTCATGATATGATGTGTAAATATGAGGGTAAACTAAATAAATATACTGGATTGAGACGCAATAATTGCTTGTATGAGATCCCAACAGCTTTGTTTCGCTGCGATATTGGATCCAAATTTCTCTGCACCAACAAAATCATCCGTCAAAGAGCTGTCCCTATAACTCGAAGGAATGCTTCTTCAAGCCGGATCCGAAGGTACAATCAACCGCACTGAAGCAGGTCGATCCAAGGAAGATCCATGGTGTTCACAACGCCCAATAACTCCATCTGCGAATAATCAATCCGGATATTTTGCCGCAATCTTTCAATCTCCAGTGGGAGAAAAAACAGTTGGTCTTCAAACCAGTAGATGCCAATCTCTTGACCTCCAAACCAATACAAGCGACTGAGCACGAGCGGATCGCTCATCACAGTCAGGTTCATGAGGCCTAACGTGGCGTTGACTGCTGGACTTCGACCGCCAAGGTATGCGATCGAGTTTTGAATCAAGCGGCTTTCTTCGCTTTTGTTCACGATGAACGAGGTTGCAGAAACTCTCCGAACTCTTGGTGTGTCCGACATAAATACGGAGTTTCTCTTGGTGAAGTACGATGGGTTCACTGGTAAATAGCGCTTGACACCCACACGAGTGATTATAGAGCCTTCCCAGCTCACCATGAGCGCGTTCACCGGCCAAAGCACTCCGGCCGCATACGAAACGATCGAATGCGGCCAGAGAGTGAGTTCATGCGTGACCATCAGCTTCATATTACTGAGAAGGCATACAATCCCATAGATAAACATGGAGCAGCCACTCACGACAAGGAACGAAGCAGTGAGAAATTTGGCGTCGAGCGAGTCTCCCAGGCAAATCAAATACGTCAATTGCCGCGTGTTGTTGTAGCGCGACGCTCGAAAGGTGCGCCCTCGTTCGCTGGGCACCACTTCCATGATATTGACAAGGTCTGTGTTTCGGAACGAAAGCGATCGATACTGAGCGGTGATAGTCAGGAAAGCAGTCACGCTGATCGTGAACTCTGGGATGCCCGGAACGCCTTTAGCTGTTGGAACGAACTGGCCTCTGGTGCTGAGATACACTACAACGTGCACTGCTGTCGCCAGGACCCAGAGACTGCGCATGGAAACAGTCGCCACTCGGATGAAAAGATGGATATCAAAGTGGAATTTGCCCACAAGCGTTGTGAATTCCTGGAACACGGCTTGGTACACCATTGAAGAGTCGATCAGATGAGCGACAGTGTAGGCGAACACAGGGATCATGCTCCCGTAGGTGACGACCTGACTGGGCGCAGTGAACATAGTGCGCAGAGCAGCTCGTACCCGCATCGCATAAGGCGCTTGCATAAATTCAGGCTCAGCCGATCGCGCTTTGTAGCAGCTCAGAATGAGTGAGACCAGTCGAAGGTAGGCGTAGCCCTGGCCGATGAAGCGAATAACGGAAATGGCACTGACCCAGTCGACGACATTCGTGGAGAGCGACTCTCCCTCGTACCGATAGTCATCGACAGCGATCGTGGAGCACTGCTTGCTGCTCGATGAAGCTCCTTGGGTGCAGTTCCGAACCCGAGTGATGACGGTAACGTCGTACTGTTGGTGGCCTTGAAGAGCCAGGCTTTGAATACCGCGATCCTCGTATCCTTCGATAAGCAGGATGTCCATTGGCAGACCAGGATACGTCTCGGCCAGTCTCCTGGTGTTGGTCGCGATGTCTTTCCAAATGAGGCGACTCTGAACGCAGGGAGCGTTCTGGGCTGAGCAAGTGGTATTGAAGTTGACCCAGTCATCGCCACAAGTGGCAGGCTGGCTGGAGCCTCTGGCGCAGAACTGGAACCGCTCGTTGGCCACAGTCTCCGTGTCATAGTAAAGCGCTTGCACAGTGCGCATTCGGTTGGTCTGGAAGAAGAACGGGAACACGTAGTGATGCACGCGATCATAGTACACATTCTCCGTCCGCAGCGTGACGCTGGGCCGCTCACGCTTCCGCCGCACTTTGCGCTGAGATACCGACTCCACGAGCGAATCCAACATGCCGAAGATGGTGGGATATCCGATCCTGATTCCCTCGCACTCGGACTTGTACACCATACACGGAGGCCAAGCCGAGAGGCTGAAGAACTGAGCCACCGCTCGGATCGCGACAGACGTCGTATCGAACTTGTAGGACCAGATCCTCGCGGTCTCATCGCTCGTGGCGTCCCAAGGGATGTGGACCACTGGATATCCGTACGGACCGAAGGGCATCGAGACGCTGGGCTCCAGAGGCGTGTACTTGACGTGGCGGATGGCGATCGTGGTGCGGAACATGTCCGTGAGCAGCAGGAGATACGATAAAAGGAACACGACGCAGCGGATCCAGGAGAACGGCGTGTCGCGATCCAGTGAGCCAGTGCGCAGCGATCGGTGGCGCTTGAGAAGCGCTTGCAATGAGGACGCCTTGAGTTTAGCGGTGTCTTTTGACAGTGATGAGCCCTTCGACAGCGTGACGATCCTGGCTCCAATTGGGCCTTGGAAGGCGGACGCAGGGCTGCCATTCGTCAACAGGCCGACACTGGCGGAGGCTTCCTGGGCGTCTGCAGTCATGGCAGCCAGAGAGACTCACCATGGATAACCAACTTGACCATCGCATTGGTCTATTTAGAGCCACCGCATCACGCATTGAGGAGCCAATCGGAACACGCGATGCCTGTGTTGGAGCCCATGGGGTACTATTGGTGAATGTTGCAGGAACAGGTGGAACATTCGTGCAACAGATTGTTGGTCATGGCGTTTGCTTCAATAAAGACAGGAGAGCTCAGCGGGAAAAGACCGGCCACGAGTGGATTTTTATGCTGTGGGTTCAAACTCAACGAGTATTGATGGGTAACTCCAGAGCTCGTAGGTTCACTCGATACTGTATGACATTTCCATCCTGTTGCTCTATCCCATTGCTCTATACAAGCGAAACTCCCCCCTTGTAATCTCCACATCCTCTATACAAACTCATCCAACTGATGCTGATGAACCCATGAACCAACGCCTGTCCCAAGCAGCAGATACAGTCCAAGCTCACAGGAGCAGTCGGCATCTCGTGTCTGTGGCTCTGATCCCTCTGTGCATTTTGTGGCCCACATCCCACGCGCATCTGATTCGTACCTGGATAAACCTGCCAGTCCTAGCCCTAATGTCATTGCCTCAGTCTCTGGAGCTCACTTGCCATTCCTCCGTCTGGGACTCACTCGGCATGGCTTCCCACGGCGTCTACCAGCCGCCCAGCGCCCGCGGGGTCGCTTACATCGAGCACGAGGACGACCGGTCCATGCGCAAGAAGATCGAGTCCAACAGAGGCCAGACCACGAAGAAGATCACGATCGTTGAAGGCGATTGCAACAGCGACCAGTGGAGCTACGGACTGCTCAGCGCAGGCGACGGGAGCTGCTCCGGCTGCGCTGTGCCCTACTGCTTCCCCTTCGTGTCGCTCGCAGAGGCTTCCTATTGGACGTGGGGCGAGCTGGCGGCCTACGCCTCGGCCTTCTTCTTTGGCTCGCTCGTCATCACGTGCGTCATCACCAGCGTGCTCTTCGGCAAGTACAGCCGCCACGAGTACCAGACGTCGGAGTACACGACCTACTACGACGCGTTCTACCACCGGTACTTCCAGAAGTGGGTCATCAACAAATTCAACAGCACGACCTTCACGTGTCTGACTGTGGCGCTCATCACTGGCGGCCTCTACCTGCTCAGTCTGGCGCTCTTTCGGTTCCTCCTGCGCCGCAAGCTGAGCATCCGAGGCTGGTTCTGCATGGACGCGCTGCAGTCGCTCTTCTGCTCCTGCTGCGTTGTGGCCCAGATGCACGCGCACGTCAAGCGGATGCAGCCCGAGAAGCGCGACCTGAGCACTCTGTCGGCCTACTCGCCAGGCGCCTACGCGTAATTTGGCAACACTAAATAAAGTTATGAAGAATGGGTCATCGTGTATTAGTGGTGGAGTGGCTCTAGGCTTCGGCGTAGTACGCAGGCAGCGTGCCAGCTTCCATGGCCAGCTTCTTCTCTCGAAGCGCGTGTGTTCGCATCTGAGCCACGACGCACAACGAGCAGAAGAGCGACGCCACGAAGTCGGTGCAGCAATTGCCTGAGAGCGTGAGCTTGCGGCGGAACAGCAGGCGGAAGACTCCGAGACTGATGAGGTAGGCACCGATGAACGCGAGCGAGGCGATGAGGTACGTGTTCGTGGTCGTGACCGTGTAGGCGTAGTCGTAGTAGTAGTACCAGCCGTCTTCGACCAGCGTCTCCGTCACGTGGATCTCCTCGCCGTACTTGCTGTCCAGCATACTCGCGACGCTGCTGCCGACGATGAGCAGGGCAAAGTACGCCAGACTCAGCGCCGCCGTGCCTTCGCCCCAGGCCCAGTAGGCTGAGGATCCGATGCCAACGCAGGGGCAGCACCACGGCACCATCCAGCTGCAGCAGGTGTCGCTGCAGCCACCGAAGAGACCCACGTGCCAGTCGTGGCTTCCATCCTCACAGGCGTCGACGTCGACATCCACCGGCTTCTTGAGCGCTTCATCGTCCATGTGCATGACGTACGGCATCTCGCTCTGCATGGGCTTCCCAGGGGTGTTCGCAGGCGTCGGAGTCGTCATGATGGCTGGAGCTTCTGGTGCAGATTAAGAAATGACTAAGACGTGTTGAAACCAGTGGTTGGATGACGTGGTTGAACCCAGAACCTGCCCATCAGCGTTACGCTGGTCGCGTGTACCGCAACCCCACCCTGCTGTCTCAGTCCTGTGGCTCTCACGTGGGTTCAGAACCCTTTATGTCAGTAATGACTCATTACATATGGTCCCACAAGTGCCGATCTGGATGCAGGCATCCTTCTCCTGACAGCACATCACGAGGTCCCTGTACAAGGCCATCTATCGAGCCCAAAAGCACCACCAGACTCAACACTGGAGACCGGACGGGCTGGTCCTGAAGTTTTGTAGTGATGGTCCCACCTAGTAAACTCAGGAGGCAGGGCACCTTACATACTGGTGGTAACAGGAGCTCCTTTAGCTGCTTCGTAGTAGTACACTCCAGTGGTTGAATTGCTTAAGCAGTTGACTGTATTGTCCGGTATCAATACACTCTATCTAAGGCTCTATCTAGCGGCGCTCTAAGCGTCCGCATTGTACGCAGGCAGCGTATCCACGTCCTTGGCCAGAAGCTTAGCGCGCGCTCCGTGGGTTCGCATCTGGGCCACGACGCAGCACGAGCACAAGAGCGAGGCCAGGATATCAGTGAAGCACGAGCCCGGGAGCGCGAGCTTGCGACGGAACAGCATGCGGAAGACCGCGAGACTGACCAGGTAGAGTCCGGAGCACACGATGCAGACGATGAGGTACGAGTCGTTGGTCGTGACCGTGTAGGCGTAGTCGTAGTACCACCACCAGCCGTCATCGACCAAGGTCTCCGTCACGTGGACCTGCTCGCCGTATTTGGCGTCGAGCGCACTGGCGACGGAGCTGCCGATGACAAGAATGGCGAAGTAGATGAGATTGATCACGCCTGCGCCTTCGCCCCAGGCCCAGTTGGCCGCTGATCCGATGCCGGCGCACGGGAAGAACCACGGCACGATGCAGCTGCAGCAGTTGTCGCAACAGCCGCCGAAGAGATCCACTTGCCAGCCAGAGCCGTCGGTCTCGCTGGCGTCGACGTCCACAGGTTTCTTGAGCGCATCGTCGTCCACGTGCATGACGTACGGCATCTCGCTTTGGATTGGTTTCTGCACAGGCGAAGAAGCAGTCATGATGGCTGGGCTTGAACTGGTGGAGGCAGATTGAGAAATGATTGAGACAGCGCCAGTGATTGCACTCAATATCAGCGTTACGGTGCCGCATCTCCACCCACCTGCTGTCGAGTCCTTGTGGCCTCCACGTGGGTTCAGCGGATCCGCCCCTTTATGTCTGGTCATTACTCATTACGAATGGTCCAGCTAATCTGGATGCAGATATCCATCGATCGGGCTGCCGAAGAGCCGCCAGAGTGAAGTTCAATGGCTACTGCTGCAGTCAGCTCAGCTCCAATTGCCAGTCGTGCATCCGGTAAGGGGCATGGGCTGGTGGTGGAGATTAAGGTGCTCTGTGGCCCCACACACAAGCCCGATGAGCTGAAGAACTGCATCCCTGGTGTTGTAACGAGCCGTCGCGTCTGTCGCTGAGGGTTATGATTCATTACGAATGGTCCCACTCTCTTCACCAAGGTATCATCAGCGGCGTGACGCTCGTTTTAATCCCTCGCTCCCCGTCTTTGCGTCGGTTGTTACGCAACGTGGCACTTCCGGTCCGGTCTCTGCGCTCGGCCTCCTTGACCCAGATCCTTGGCCCTTGAGCCACACGCTGGTGGGTGCAGGACCCACGCACAGCGTCGGGGTGTTCGTCTCAGCCACAAAGAAGCCTGTGCCATCCATCAACGCTGAATGAGCCACGTCTGCGCCTTACGCTGCATCAGTCTAGCTCATAGGACAGCAGAGCGCTTCATTCCCCAATAGCAGCCCACAGACACGAGATCATGGCGTTGACCCCCACGACCGACCAGGCGTACGTGGTTCAGATCGACGATACCAAAGCCATTAAGGACCAAGAGAAGCAGAGTGACAACGAAGAAGACGGACTCCATGGCTCCTGGCGCGTGGGCTTCTGCGACGGCTGCTGCGACAGCTGCAGCGCTTGCATCATCCCCTGGTCTGTGCCGTGCTGCGGCATCGGCCAGGCAGCGCACAGAGCCTGGGGCGAAGGCACTGCGATGATCTCGGCCCTTTACTTCGGCGGACTGCTCGTGGGCGTGTACATCTCCAACAGCCTGTACAAGATGAACGGCACGACCTTCACAGACACGGCCACGTACTCGGAGTACTACGACGCCTTCTTGGGCACGACATTCGGCCACTGGGACCACACGTACTCGTCCTCCACGTCCTACACGCTGCTGATCGTCGGTCTCGTGCTCGCAGTGATGTACGTGCTGAGCCTCGGACTCTTCCGCTTCCTGTTCCGGCGCCGCCTGTCGCTCCCAGGCAACTGCCTCTTCGACTTCGCGGCCTCCGTGTTCCTCTCGTGCTGCGTTGTGGCGCAGATGCGGACGCACGTCCTGCGCGCCAAGCGAGAAGCCGTGGCGAAGGACACGCTGCCGGCCTACGATGAAGCCCAGTGATTTGTACCACGTCACAGATTAATCGGTTAATTACCCGTAGGAGGTTATTTACAAATACAGATACCTCTGTCAAATGGACTACAGTACAGCCTTGTTTTATATTCCAGCCAAATTTTATAGGCTTTAGCAAATTAAATTACAGTACAGCCTTGTTTTATATTCCAGCCAAATTTTATAGGCTTTAGCAAATTAAATTAGAGAGGCCATGTACACTTTCCTCAGCAGCCAGCGATGGCAACCAGCAGAAGACGAAGACAACACGGCAGCACGATAGACTGACTGTATGGCACTGGAGCAGAAGAAAAGGGTCATCGACAAAAAGATGTCTTGTCCGCTCATGACGCAAGCGAAGCTAGCGCGATGGGCGGTCGTGCCTTTCAAGCTGAACAAGGCACTTCAACAAAGCACATCTCCAAGATACTGCGCCGCGGCGTTGCTGACTGACCAAACAACACGAAATGAAAGAAGAAGCTTGTCCTCGCGTCTCAAGCGCTCATTGCATTCATGATTGATGTCTGAAATTGTGACTACGGGTAAACGGATAGATTTGCTGCAGTTGCGGCAAACGTAAAAAACTATACCCCGTCCAAAACGATCGATTTTGGTTGAAGTCCATTTGACAGAGGTATCTATAGAACACGTAACGGTCATGAATACCTTATCGAACTACAGTCCGCGCCAAAAGTCTGTGCAGGATGGTAAATTGAGCTAATTTTGATCTAAACTGCCTCCGATTGCGCTAAAAACGATGTAAAAGAACCCGTAAGGCGTGGGCTTTCTACTGGTGCAATTTTTTTTTGAATTGAA
>JAADXR010000639.1:0-14973 GCA_023337935.1 Elongisporangium anandrum
GAATACTGGCCATGTTCGTGAGCGTGTACACTGCGTATCGCTGTGTATCTAGATCTCCGTTTAGGTTGTTGGCAAGGGCCACGAGCATTGGAATGATACCATCTTGAACCATCTTGGTGATATTCTCCGTATTGGTAGACAAATTGGCCATACCCATGACCGCATAGCGCTGACTCAAATAGTCAGGTGAATTTAATGCTACCATCAGGGGCGTCAATCCTCCGCCTGATACAATCTCAGCAGTATATGCGTATTCAGCGGACATGTTCGCAATAACTCGGAGAGCCTCACGCTGTACATCTGTGTTCTTCGATCGCAACACGAATTTTACATGCTGCAGCACACCTTCTTTCACCATTCGGCCCTGATTTTCCACGACTTCTGCGAGATTCGCCAGCACGCCGCACGCTTGATGCGCCACTTCGTTGTCGCCAGAATGGATCAGAGATATTAGTGGAGTGAGCCCACCATTCATCACAATGACGACCTTGTTATCCTCACTCAGTGATAGATTTCGCAAAGCTGCACACACTTCACGTTGAACTTCAACACTTTCGGATCCGGCAAGCTTGAAAAGCGGCTTTAATACTCCGAATGATACTGCTTGAGACCGATTTTTTGCCTCGATGGCCATTCGTCGCATAGCAAAACATGCCTGAAGATGTGTGTCTTCATCTGCGTCATGCAGCAAAGATATGACGGTACGCAAGACACCCAGTTTCGCGATCATACTACTGTTTGCTTCATTTGCGGCCAAGTTATTAAGCGCAAACGCAAGGGACCGGCGAGTTTCCAAGTCAGTGGACTTATCCACAGTCATCAGCGCTGTCACAGCTCCCTGATCAAACAAATCCTTGTGATGCTTGGAATCAACAGCGATGTTACCTATTGCCAGCGTACCGAAACGCTGGCAAGTCACGTCTTCCTCTTGGGTAAATATTGAAATATAGCGTAAAGCATTGCTGCGCAGTAAGGTAACTTGACTAGTTGGTTTGGCTGCAAACAACGCGATACATCGTGCTACTTGACGCTTTACCTCAACATCTTCTGTTGTTGCTAGCGCATATAACGGCGATAGAACACCTTCTTCAAGCATTTTCTTGTGAGTATGTCCTTCGATCATTTCGGCCAAGTTGGCAAGTGCACACACAGCTTGGCGTTCTCGGTAGGCATCTTTGCTGCTTGCCAAAGCGATTAGCGGGGGAATGCAGCCGCCGCGGGTCATCGTGATTTTGTTTTCTTCACTTAGTGACAAGTTGCAAAATGTAGCTGCTACTTCTCGCTGGACTTCGATACTTTCAGACGATGCAGCAAGAATTAGTGGCTCTAACGCACCCAAACGAACGATCTGTTGGCGAACTACTTGGTTCACAGACAAGCCACGTAGGGCTGCAATAGCTTGGAATTGTACGTTGGGGTCTCCTGGGAATGAAAATGAAATAATTGGCTTGAGACAGTTGGCTTCGACTAGGCGCTCGATATTCTGTGGGTTACTGCAGAGATTTCCAAGCGCAAAAATCGCAAACTGGCGGCACTTTACATCGCGATGCTTGGAATATCCAGCGAGCAGATGCAGAGTCTTGTCCATCAGATCTGAGTGTGTGGCTTGCGATACAGCGAGATTAGCGAGGATGAGAAGACAATTTCGGATCACATCATTATCTGCCAAAGATCGAGGATCCAATGCCTCTTCAATACGAGCAACTATGGGTGTCAACACTCCCTGCACAACCATTTTTGGCAGATTATCGACATTAGTTCCCAAATTGCAAAGAGCCATTGACGCCATTCGTTGGCAGTCAATAACCTCTGCGCCAAGAAGCTGGATGAGAGGAGGAACAGCTCCTTTGCGAAGAATAATATCTCCAAAATCACAATTTGCAGCCAAGTTACCCAATGCTCTGGCAGCTTCTCGTTGTACGATAATGTTACCATGAATTAATGCATCAACGAGTGGTGGAATTGCCCCACTGCTTACAATATCGCTTTGGTTTTCAACATTTTCAGCCAGATTAGCAATAGCACAACACGCCTGACGCTGAATTCCCACATCCGGATTGGACAGTGCAATCATAAGCAACGGCAAACCTCCACATTTGCATATATCGGATTTGTTCGCATCCGCAAATGACAGCGTGCAGATCGCAGGTAACATATCTTGTTGGATCTCGGTATCCTGCGTACGTGCGAGAAACAAGACAGGTTCCAACCCTCCTTCTTCAGTAATTGTCTTCCTTAAATCGGCATTTAATGCAACTTTCACTAGTGCAAACGCCGCGTATTGACGCACTTCTTCGTCTGGTGCGCTGGACAGCGATATGAGCAGAGGCAGAGAGCCTTCTTCGACAAACGCTCGGTGATTTTCTACACATGAAGCCAAATTTGCGATCGCCAAGATGGAAAAGCGTTGAATTTCAACCTCGACATCTTCAGATCGAGCAAGCGACATTAAAGGCTCCATGGCGCCATTTTCCATGAGAATCACTCGCATATCTGGATTCGTCGACAGATTGCAAATTCCAAGCGATCCGACACGCTGTGACGCCATATCAGGTGAAAGTAAGTAAGAAATAAGCAGCTGGTGGCCGCCATGCTCGACGATAATTTCGTGATTTTCCGCGAATGCTGACAAGTTTCCTAATGCACGACCAGCTTCGCGTTGGACCTCGACAAACTGAGATCTCATCATTGAAATCAATGGTTGAACACCACCGTCGAGACAAATCTTGTGCTGATTTTCTTCGACCTCTGCTAGATTTGCCAAGGTAGCACAGCTTTGCTTGGACAGTTCTAAATCCTCGGATTGCGCGTGAACAATGAGCGCAGCAATTGCTCCACTCTTGGCTATTTCATACTTTGTTTCTTCACTAACAGATAAATTGCAAAGTGCGGCGCAAACTTCGCGAAGAATTTCGACGTCATCAGAAGCCAGCAATAGCACCAAGGGCTCCAGCCCTCCTTCCTGAAGAATTTTCACTTTGTTGGTCTCATTTACTGCCAGACCACGTATCGCAGCAACAGCTTGATGATGAATATCTGTGTCTTCTGATGAAGCTAGCGTGATAATTGGCTGAAGTCCACCCTCTTCAACCATTCGCATGTGGTTTTGCTCGTTTGATGCGAAATTGGCCAGAGCAAATGCAACGTAGTACTGACTCAGAGCATCAGCAGTACTTGCAAGCGAAAAGAGCGACAGCAAGCAGTCAGCTTCAAGCAATGCAGGATGGTTTGCCTTCATAGCGGCCAGGTTAGCGATAGCAAGTACAGCATATCTTCTGGCTTCTAGCTCACGGTCAAATGCTTGGGCAAGTGCAATGAGAGGTCCGATAGTTCCGAGACTCACTATTTGAACTTGATAACTTGCAGTAGTAGAAAGATTCGCGAGCGCCAGGGCTGCGTACCGTTGACATACATGATGATCCAGCACTAACGCATTCGCAAGCGGCTGGAGTACACCTTCTTTCATAAGCGCAGGCTGAACTTCTTCATTTGCTGTCAAATTAGCCAACGCACGGCATGCTTCAGCTCGAGTATTCAAATCCCTCGCCACAGAAAGTGCCATGATCGATGCCAGTCCATTTTCCCGAAGCAACTTGTCGTGAAGTTCGTGAAGTTCCATGAGATTGGCAATAGTGCTGCAAGCGTATTCTTCCACCGTCGGGTCTCCAGAAAGCGACATGGAAATAATTGTCAATAAGGCACGATCCGAAATTTCAACTTTGTTTTCCTGAGATCCCGAGAGCGTACAAAACGCAGCTGCTACTTCACGTTGAATATCACTCTCGTCTGAGCGCGCCATAAGTACCAGCGGATCCAGCATTCCCTCCTTAACGACAAGTATCCGATTTGCAGGGCTGATGCAGATACCTCGTAAGCATGCTAGTGCCTGGCGCTGAGCATTAATCTCTCTGCAGCATGCCAGAGCGATTAGTCGCGGGATTGCACCTTGGTCAACGATCAAGTGGCGATACTCATTATTCACTGACAAATTCGCCAAAGCAAATGCGCAATAAACGCCAGAATGAACCATTTCTGGATCCAGTAGCTGCACAAGCGGTTCAATAGTGTCCAGTTTCACGATTTCTTCGTGATTCTCGGGTTCTGCGGCCAAATTTCCAAGGGCCATTGCGATGTACTGCTTTGCGATGCCATCGCTTTCTGGCCCCTTCAAAAACTCTACAATTGGCGCTAACGCTCCATCTTCAACAATCTTGATACGTGCATTTGGGGTGGACGCGATGTTGGCTAAGCATAAGCACGCCAAGCGCATTGCTTCCATGTCGCTGGACTTTAATATCAGCGTCAATAGAGCCTTGAGAACCCCTTTGCTGACCATCTTCTCATGCAATTCCGCATTCGTCGAGATCTCCGCCAGGCTGAAGGCAACATCACGCTGCTCAGTTGGCTTCCGCTCGCGCCTACCTCTAGCGATGAGCTGCTCTAGAACCTTAGACATTGCGCTTCGCTATGCTTGTGCTTCAGGAGCCCATGAAGGAAGGTCTTCTGAATCGGAGTGGATGCGTCGCTTAAAGATACGAAACCGTTAGTCCGATGCCATGCAAAACTCATAAAAGCGCAACTGTTCAGATACTACGATTGATACCGTTAACCTTTTCTAGAGACGCAGTCAAAATTCAATCAATTGTCGCCTTCATTCCAATTTTCAGGAGCTCCAAATTCCTCAATCATTCGCTCACGATGGTATTCACGTCCCCGTGGCGCTTTTTTCGCGTATCCACCAGAGATCAACGAAATAATCTGCAAGAAAGATCGTATCATGCTGCTGCACGAAAATAGAGAAAGAAACGTAGCGTGAACATGAACAAACTTACCGACGAACGGAAGAACCCAATTGCAGAGCTGGTTATTCGAACTCGTGCGTATTGGGTCATGAATGACCTAGTATTCAGTCAAGTTAGCATGAATGAGAGAATGGGATGCATCATGTGCCTTTGACATACCAGTCAGGCTTATCCTCCACAGCCTTGAAAACGGAGTATTCTTCCAGAATACCAATCGATTGAAACGATTTGTTTCGGAAGTACACATAGAAAATCTGGATGACATCCATGAGAACAGTTAGCATAAGCAAGCCGTGGTCAGATATTAAGCACACTGTTTGTGTACGTACTCGGTTGCGTTTGTCCAACAAAGTGTCCTCAATGAATTCCACATAATCTTCGCTTACAAATCGCTTGATCACGTAGGGAGTGTCATTTCTGTTCGCATACTCAATAATTAGCTGTGGGGTTATCCAGTACAATGTAAGGTCAAGATAACCTACCGAAAGCTCAAGATTCGTCTCTGGAAAACGGCGCCATACTCCTCTAATTCGATCTCTTCAATCGGAGAAATCGATTCCAGGAGAGAATTCGCAGGATCTGGGAGGGGTTCTTTGAATTTACGATAAAACATCTCCGCAGTCTGACACATATAATGCGGTGAAGAAGAGTGCGTACATCATTTAGCAGTAGATGGCAGCAATACCTTCTCGAGAGGGAACGGAAACTCCGTCGTTCCATGAGCGAAACTCGTCGCATCTGGATTTTCAGGCACTAAAATTTCTAGTCGAGGTGTCACGTAAGTGTCGTCTTCGCTTGTCGGCTCCTTGATCAAGGTAATGTCGAATCGTTCGAGAATCTCCGCCAATGGATCCTTTTGCTCCGTCAGTTCTCGTCGCTGGGTCCGACGTCTAGCTCTCCGTTGTCGTCGGGCCACTAGTGGGCGACTGCCCAACGTCCATTTCGCGAATTCGCCTGATAGAACACGCCACGAAAACATCTGCACACATAATTCCATCAGAATACGATCAAAAAAATAGCAAAAGTGATTCGACCGTACTCGCGATCGCAAAAACCACACGAATACGTAACCGAGTCCAAACCAAAGCAGAGGCGTAAACGGTTTCGCGATCTCTCCGCAGTGATCCACCTCAAAATGCTCCAGAGCCAACTCGTCGCAGATTGGAAGCAGAAACTGCGTTGCGATGCGCAAAATCCCAGCGATCACTGCCATGAAGGCCAGCACTTCGAGGACAATCATGCCGTAGGAAAGGATTGGGACGCTCTTTCGTTGGCCCGGAGTGCGACTGGGCATAGTCGTCGCAGCAGGCTAAAGGGATTAAGTTAATACGCAATAGCATTGCCGACATGTAAC
The DNA here is from genome assembly GCA_023337935.1 of Elongisporangium anandrum. Lineage (NCBI taxonomy): Eukaryota > Oomycota > Peronosporomycetes > Pythiales > Pythiaceae > Elongisporangium > Elongisporangium anandrum. The sequence goes on from JAADXR010000639.1 coordinate 6,157, forward strand.
CTTTCTTCAAGTCTTACCGGTCTTTGAGCTAGTGGAGCTTGTCGAGGATTTGCTGGACTCGTTGATGGTGATGGCGAATCCAATTCAGCAGGCTCCGGCTCTTCTTGAGCAGGAGATGGTTGTTCTCTCGCTTCCGTTTCAGTCGGCATCTTGAACGTCGGTAGAATCTCCATCACCTCCAGCACATACCGGCGCTTGGCCACGGTCATATCCATGCCGTGAAGCTCTTGCCAGCCATTCCTACAACATAATTCATTAGCAATTGGTTACTACAGAAGCACTAGCAGATCGCTATCGAGACAAACCACTTCGCGCGTTCCTGCAGGTTCACAGACAAAGAAATGCGATGAGCAAACCAAAGAGCACATCGTCAATGTATACAGTCACATTACCACAGGCTGGAAGACGCCTACAGGACGGCAACGTCAAGCATGAGCATGAGGTTACAATGGCATCTGATACGCTGCGCAAGGGAAATGGGAAAGCAGCAGCTTCTCACCTGGTTGCGGCTTGTTGCAGTCTCCGAGCGTTCCTTGCTTGTAGAGCGCATAGAGCTTGATCTTCTGTGCGTCGCTGACGAAGACCCCCTCCGCGCCCTTGGACAGAGCCTCGGCTGCGCGCAGGAACTCGTGCTCATACCCGCGCAGCGAGCTTTCCTCCTCTCGGCTCCGCTCGCCCATGAGTAATCAAGAGCTCAGATACGGCGATGACGCTGGTAGGATGAATGTAATGTGGACCACGCTATTGAACATACCTAGTTTAGCAAATCCGTCAGTAGGTCTCTTGCGAAATTCTCTAAATTTGCCTATTTGTGCTTTTTAGTGTTTTGCTGATTGATATCACCTACTAAAATTAAGGAAAAGCAAGAGACCATGTGCATGTTGGCCATAATGCATGGACTTGCTCAACTTGGATGCGCATCTGTTGAATGCAGCACTCTATATCAGAGATGCCGTACTTTAGCTCTATAATATCCTGCGTGACGCATTTGGAACAACTGCGTCCCTTAGCAGAGGCTCTCCAGGCAGTTGGGTCGGTCATGGAAAAGCAGGCGAGATATCCGAGCTGGCTGCAACGCGCTCTGAAGGTGAGGCAGCAGACAGAGACGTTCTGGCAGCATGAGTCAGTGGCAAAGCTATGGACAAAGGCGTCGACATCTGTTGTAGAGGCCATGCAAGCGACTCGAGACCCGTCAGAGCCGGAAGACGATCTCCCGAACCAGCCCATGTCCATTTGGGAGGCGATTCGCACGGACAATGCGACTGCAGTGCAGAGAATTGTGGCACAAGACAGCGATATCCTGTTTCAAAAGGGGTCTCAAGTGGCCAGCACCACATCGGTCTTCCATGAAGCTGCAATTTGCGGATCTCTGGATGTGATGCGCTTTCTGATAACGTTCATTGAGACCCAATACCCACCCGAGTCATCGCAGCTCATCGTCAACACTGTAGACTCTGCCTACAGTCAGACCACACCGCTAATCGCTGTCTGTCGGTCTTTACAAGTGCGTAGTGATAGCTCTGTGTACGCTAGTGACTCACGTTTCTTTGAGTGCAGGGTGCTATGAAGAGACGGCTCGAGATTGTCCAGCTGCTTGTGGAGGCCGGAAGCGACGTGGAGCATCAAGACAGCCATGGAGACAACGCCATTCACTGGTGCGCTCGGCTTTCGCACGTGATGCTGCTTCGCTATTTCTTGCAAGAGACCACTGCTGCTGCCGAAGCTGTCTTCGCCGAGAATTCCAAGCGTGAAAAGGTAGAGCGAGTCATTCGTCTGAACCGCATGAACCAGCTCTGACCACCACTTGATAGCCTCTTGATATAGCCAAGCGGCAGTTGGCGCATAGGAGCTGCCTGTCGACAATGAGTGCGCTGACTCTGCTCCGCCACGTGGATCGCTCAGTAAACATCCGCTTGAAAATGCAAGTGATCAAGCACGAGGAATCGCTGCTGTCCGCAGAAGCCAGTCGCAAGCAGCACGAGCAATTCCAGACTGCGATGGCACACTGCGAGAGCGCTCTGGATCAAGCACGATTCACGTGGAAGAATGCGATTGAGACAGCTACCAAGCAACGCCAGAGTACGGAAGACACGACCATCCGGGAAGCTGTCGAGAAAGCGAACCAGCAGGCAATGGCGTGGCTCACAGGCAAGGATGGCAAGATCTATACCAAGACGCGCACAGCCCTGGCCACGGCGGAAGTCAAGCTGGCTGTGCAGCAAGGTACGCGCTCCAAGCCCAAGGACATGAAGAAAGCCGTTTTGCAGCATATCCAGGACACCTATTGCAAGGAAAAACAGGACGAAGCGCGTGGTCGAGCACTGGATCGCTTCCGAGCGCTGCATCCTGTGTATCCAGCGTCAGGGCTGACTCTTGATCAGGCAAAGACGCGCCTTCAATCCTACTCGATTTAGCTCATTTACTAGTTGATTTAATGCTGAATTGGTTGAGAAACGTTTGCCTCGCGTCCTTTCGGGATCCTTAGTTCGAAACGATCGCTCTTGCTGGAAGAGGCGCCAAGCAGAGCGGAAGTATCCCAGTAGCTCTTCAGAGTGATAACATGAAGGCAGTGGACGAGCGCCATGCGGACGCCAAACTCAAGCCTTCTTCGCAGGTAGAGACATGGAACAGTGCGTGCTTGTTGTTGACGTCCAGTTGCTGAAAGTGGGTGTCTGGTTCTTGATGCAGGTAAACAAAGGCTTAAGTGACGATTCCAAGGTCTCCTATTGTTGTTGGACGACGCTTTGCTGTGCATGGCAAGTGTTGACATGATCGTTTGTTGTCGTTTGTAGAGCCTGACAGCGCCCAAATATGCAGCCCCTAAGGAGGAAAAGCGAACGTGAGCAGCAATTCGATGAGTCGTCTGTATGGCTTGGTATTGACGTTTGCGTTGTATGCAGAGCGCATCACACGGCTGATGACACGGACCCGAAAGCAGTGCGGCCAGGCAGTGGAAGCACTGTCTTGAAGGAGTCCAAGCTCAAACAGCCTGAGCCAATTCCGAAAATTTTGGAAAAGCAGCGAAGCTCTGGATCTCCATCTTTGGTCGCTGTGTCTTCCTCCAAAGCTGTGGCTTCTGATGCCAAGAAGATCGCAGCTGCGCCAGCAGAGACGCGTCAATTCAGCAACATCCACCCCCGCGCAGAGGGCAAGCAGAGCGATACGTCTCTGCACAAAGTGCGAAGTGTGCAGTCACTCGCGAACGAAATCAGACGAATTCGATCCATGACCAACGAAAAAGATGCGCAGGAGCCACCTGAAGAGAAGAAGAAAGTGGAGAAGAAGTCGAGGTACGCGTCGAATTCAAAACCTAATTATCATTATCATGGACATGTTTCGTTAGAGCTCACCCAAGTTATTCACGTACTCACCAGCAATCAAAGAAGCAAGGTCAAGCTTGAAATCGCAGAGCCGGTGTTCACAGACTCACTCGCTGCGCCTGATCGAGAGCAAACCCGTAGCCCAACACTGCACCCTCGTCCGATGTCGACAGATTCTCCAACAGCCACATCAGCTGGCAAGAAAGGTATTAATCGAGACTTTGCTCAGGGGCTTGGAATCAACTTCCAGCTTGACCTGCAGCAGAGCGCTGAGCGTGTGGACAAGTCGTTTGACCTGTCAGCGTCTGGAACGTTTGATGCCGTGGGCTTCCAGATCAAGCAAAGTGGAATCACGAGATCTCCGGACCGTTCCAAGAGCAATCAGAAGGCACCATTGGATGCGAAGAAGCACCTTGTAAAGCTGGGCGTGTTAGGCCGTGGAGCCAGCGGTGTCGTGCACAAGGCGCTGCACGTTCCATCGCTGCTTCTTGTGGCTGTTAAGGTGATTCCGGTGTTTGAGAATGAGAAGCGGCATCAATTGATCGCTGAGCTCAAGGCACTGTACAACAATCTCTCTACGCTCTCGGACGACGCTGCTGATCGCAAAACTGTCGCTTGTCCAGAGATCGTGTGCTTGTACGATGCGTTCATGAACCCAAACGAAGGCAATGTCTCCATCGTCGTCGAATATATGGACGGTGGTTCGCTCCAGGATATCGTTGAACGCGGTGGCTGCAAATCCGAGAGTGTCCTCGCCAATATCTCGTATCGAGTGCTTAAGGGTCTAGCGTTTCTCCATGGGACCCATCAATTGCATCGTGATATCAAGCCCAGCAATCTGCTTATTAACCACTTTGGCGACGTCAAGGTCTCGGATTTCGGCATCGTCCGAGAGATGGAGAACTCAATGGCCAAGGCCACGACATTTGTGGGCACTCTGACTTACATGTCGCCCGAGCGCATCGCTAGTGAGGTATGATTGCAATTTTCCTGCTACGGTTGGCAAAGAGTTATGTAAATCGTGTGTACGGTTAGGAATACTCGTACAAGTCGGACGTATGGTCACTCGGTCTATCAATCATGACATGTGCACTCGGCAGGTTCCCGTATTCGTCCAAAGGGGGTTACTGGGAGCTTTTGCACATGATTCGCAATGAGCCGGTAGGTCAAACTCATGGAGACATCGAATTTATGCAGTTAGAGTCTTACGTGTGCCATGTTCTTGAATGCAGCCACCTCATCTGCCGTCAGATGAATTTTCAGATCTCTTTCGGGATTTTCTTGACAAATGCCTGAAGAAAGACCAGGCTGAGCGCTGGAGCGTCAAGCAGCTTCTCGGCCATGAGTTCCTCAAAAACTGCGAGCGGCAAGCAGCCAGTCCAATCAGTCCGCCAAGTGATGATGATTGGGCTGGTGTCGCGTCCACGACGGAGGAAGATACGAAGGAACAGGTTGAGGTGGACGAGATCGTGCAAAAGGTGACCGAATACTACCTCAAGGATGCGAAGGAGCTGATTAGCGATCACGGATACACTCTTCCGGATATAATTGCGTGGATTCAGCTACTGCCAGCCATGCAGAAAGCGTACGTTGGTTTACCGAGTGTGGAGCAGGCTCTGGTATGGCTTCTGATATTGAACCTTGTTTGGAATAGGAAACTTGACCGCTTAGCTGATCAAATCGGCTTGAGTCGTCGCCTCGTGTACTCCAAATTCCAACTGGGCATGAATGACATGCTGCACGACATCGAGGAGAAATATCTTGATGAGGCAAAGCAAGCAAAATGAGTAGAACAAATATTGGCAAGAAGAAACCCATCTAGTTGTACTTCGTACGTTCCATTAAAATGGAGAGCTTTAGAAGGCTGCTATAGTATAAAGAAACGCTAATAATATGGCACTGCTATGGGCACGTGAAGATGCCGCGCATTAAGTTGATGGGTGTTTGTTCGGGTGTAGCCAGCAGCAGCTACATGACCACACAAGCATTGTTGCCATCTCTGGATTCAGTGGAATGTCCAGTATTCCGACGGAAGGAAAAGTTGCGACGCAAATATCCTAAAACGGAGCGGTTTTCCTTCTTCAGCAGATCCATCGAGTTCTTCAGCGACGCCAGTTCGTTTGCAGAGGGAGTTTCATGCTCCATCACCCGTTCAGTAGCAACTTGTAAGCGGAACGCAGCCTTCGAGATTCGCATAGCGGCGACGTATGCTGACGATCCCTTCAGCGAATGGCTTTCTCGTCGAAGAACAACGTAGTCCTTGGTCGAATACGCAACCTCGATGCGGCCCATATATTCCTCACAAACCGATGCATACTTTTCCAGGAGGCTGAAAAACAGATTCTCGTTCCCTCCACATTGGTCGACTCCAAGGGCGTAATCAATCGGATCACCATCAGGGATTATAATATCTTCAGGTTGGGCGCTAGAAGCGAAGGAACATGGACTGCTGCTCACCACATTCGATGCATCAGCTTCATCTGCAGTACGTTGATTGTCACTTCTGGAGTTTTCGTCGAAATCAGGGCCTTCGGACACCTTCGATTCACTTACACTTGCCGCTTGTGGTTGAGACGGAGATGCATTATGTTTGGGAGTTTGACCGGGAATTTCACTAACTGCGTCCATATAAAGTGAATGGGTTCCACCTGATGATGATTGCGCACCGTTCGAGAAAGAAGTGGCATCGCCATTAGGGATCGACGGTCGATCTGGAGTATCCATCAACGCTCGATGCTCTTCGATAGTTCGATTGTTGATCGTGTCTGAACAACCGGAATGAACACTTTTGCTTTCACTCAAAGTCGTAAGTGACAGAAAAACTGACGGATCAATCTGCTGGTAGCCTCCACCATTATGGCTGATCATCATCGGGTCTTCAAGCTCTAAATCCGAAATTGCACGAGTCAAATCCAAGGCTTCACTGTGTGTGGAAGCGGGAACCAACTTCGCGGCTGCACCTTCCGAGTGATCGCTGTCTTCCGAAAAAGCGCTGGGTTCTCTCGAAAGCCAACTGTTTCGCCCACAGTAACGCACAAGCATCCACTGGCGAATTGCGTTTCGTAAGTTTGGTTTCGTGATTGGTTTGACGATAAACTCATCCATGCCGGCATCGAGACACTTTTTTCGGTCTCCGCTCATTGCATATGCTGTAAGACCAATAATCGGTATGCGCGGAATTTTAGTTTCAGCTTCAAATTCACGAATCTTCTTGGTTGCTGTGTAACCGTTCATAATAGGCATTTCACAATCCATCAAGATCAAATCATACGAATCATGGTGTTCCTTGTACGCCATGTACGCGTCTCTGCCATTGACCTCCCACTGAAGTAAATGGTTATCTTCAGTGCAAAAGCACTTGACTACTTCCCAATTAAATTCATTGTCTTCAACAACCAAAATGCGTGCGTGCTTCGGAACAGATTCAGCAACAGCCCCGCTGGTCGCAGAAATTGTCAGCGCATTACTGGCATCGGCAGCAAGTATGGCGCGACTCTTCGTCAATACATCGTTTTCTGACTCCACGCGCTGCACAACAACGTTGAAGAAAAACTCGGAGCCTTCTCCTTCTTCACTCTCTACGTCGATTTGACCATTCATCAGCTCGACAAGCTGCTTGCAGATCGCTAAACCAAGACCAGAGCCAGTCGGATTATTCTTGCGTGTGCGTTCAAGCTTGGTAAATAATGAAAACAATCGAGACTTTCCTTCATTATCCATACCGACACCAGTATCAATGACTTGAAAAAGCAGCTTCACAAACGTTTTTGGTAGATCTGGAGATGGCACAGTACTGCATTTCACAGTAATTGATCCCTTGTTCGTAAACTTTATGGCATTTGATAGTAGGTTCAGCAAAACCTGCCGCAGCCGGAATACATCACCAATGACCACTTTCGGCACAGCGGGTGATACCTCTAATGTTAACTTGACTGATTTTTCACGAGCCTTGAATTTGAAGATATCAATCGAATAATCCAAAAGATCTTGCATCTGGAATGGATCGGTAGATATCTCCATGTGACCAGCTTCAATTTTCGAAAGATCTAAGATATCGTTGATCAAGTTGAGCAGAAGAGATCCAGAGACGTAAGCCATATGAACAAAGCGCTCCGATTGTTTTTCCAGTTTTTGCTCGCGTAAGAGCTCGAGCATTCCAAGCACTCCATTTAGCGGCGTTCTAATAGGTAAACATTGTTGTTAGTATACACAGTGAGAAAAAAATCAATAGCGAGTCTTACCTCAATTCGTGACTGAAAGATGCCAAAAACGTGACTCTGGCCGCTTCCATATGTTTTTTTGCAGTATAATCCTGCCCGACACCAATGACACCACGAATGTTCCCATGCATATCTTTTTTGCTGGAGGCATTCACAAGAAGAAGCAGAGGACGGTTATTGTTTGTAGTCATAGGAAGTTCCATTTCACCGACATCCATGCCAATCAAAGCCTGATTCAATAGTCGGCGAACAAGATGTCGGCTTTCTGGGTTGATAAACGCATCCACCAACGATAAGCCTAGCACGTGTTGTTTATGGTAGCCCGTGATTTCCTCGATCTTCTGATTCCATTCGTTGATGCAACCAAATGTATCGACACCAAAGATAGGAGCATTTGCAGTATCAATCAGCCGGAAGTATTCATGCTCTTGGGCGATGCGATCCGTGATATCTTGCCCAATGCCAACAACACCGACGATGTTTCCGTTCAAATCCATGCGTGGTGTTGCGTTAAGCAAAATTTCAATTCTTGTACCAGGACGCGTGATCAAAGGAAACTCAAAGTTCGCTGTCTGCACTCCTGCAAGCGCTTTGGAGAACACTTCAGCCACAATTGGACGATATTCAGGAGAGATAAACGTCTCAACTAAATTCTCTCCAATAACTTCAGCTGTTGAGTATTGAGTGATTTGGGCTGCCTTTTTGTTCCAAATGTTAACACACAAGTTAGCATCAACGCCAAAAATGGGTGCATTAGCTGTATCGATTAGACGCGTGTATTCTTCTTCTTGGGCAATTCTTCCACTCAAATCTTGTCCGATGCCAACAACACCAACAATTTGACCGTGTTGATCAAATCTTGCAGTGCCATTAAGTAAAACCATTACAGTTCGTCCGGTCTTTGTCATCAAGCCAAACTCGAAATTTGACGTTTCGTCGCCCTTGAGTGCCCTGGTGATAACTGAATGAACGCCGTCGCGGTAATCAGGGGAAATAAACATGTTGACAAGATGAGTCCCCATAACTTCACTCTTTGAGTACTGTGTGATTTCAGCAGTTTTTCTGTTCCAGATATTTACGCGTCCATTCACATCGACACCAAAAATCGGAGCATTGGCTTTTTCAATCAAACGAGAATACTCTTGCTCCTGGGCAATTCGATCCGTAATATCTTGACCAATGCAAACCACACCAACAATTTCACCAAGTTGATCGAAGCGGGCAGTAGCGTTCAGAAGAATTGTAAGCTTGCGACCAGCTTTCGTGATAAGAGGGAC